>VDFB02064883.1:0-33881 GCA_007258455.2 Sequoia sempervirens | reverse complement strand
CATGCCTAGTTTAATATTTTGGATAGGGTCAACTTGTGTGGTTGGTGTTAATGTGTTCAAGGGATTCTCTTTGTTTTCCTCAATGTTTAAACAACTATTTGGATGAGGTTCAACTTCAAGTGTGTACACTTTGTTGTTGTAGATGTATTTCATTTGTGACGAAGAGTAGAAGGCACACCATTTAGTTCATGAATCCATGGTCTACCTAAGAGAAGGTTATATGCAAGATCATTAGGCATAACATGGATTTATGTTTCCAATGTGGCCACTCCAACTATAATAGGTAAATTGATCACACCAAGTGGTTGTTTGCTTATATTGTCAAATACCCTGATGGATAAGGGATCAAGTCGAATGTTTGATTTATCGACACCAATTCTATTGAGAAGGTTCACTCCACATAAATTAAGAGAAAAACTAGTATCCACAAGAGTTCTCTTTATCCCTTTTCATTTGTATTGAGTGATGATCATAAAAGATTCATTTTGGTTTTGTACATTTAAAGGAGGAAGCTCACTTTGGTGGAAAACAATGTTAGCATTTATGGTTTGAATCATGGTTGTCATATCATTTGGTTGCATATTAGAAGGTACAGGAACTTGTTGCATGCTTTCTTTAATCATGTTGTGATAGTGAGGGGAGGCTTGAATAAGGTCCCATAATAAGATTTTAATAGGAGTATTCTTTAATTGTTTAACAAGATTGTACTCCTTTCTACTTTGTAGAGATAAACTAGAAGGGCTTGGTAAGATTGTACTCCTTTCCACTTGCATTAGTTTGAGTGAACCACCTAGTTTTGTGGCCTATATCTCTCCTTTCAGGGGAAAAACCCTAGAAGTGCTATAAAGGATTACGTTACCAAAAAATTTTGTTACACTTATAAACTTATACGTGTTCCACTATTGATAACTATATTGTACTATAATCTGCACTTAACGTAATAGATCAACACCCTACAAAGCATTCAAATATATCCTCTTATCATGGCACGTGGGTTTTCCAATACTAAAACTTCATGCTTTTACTTATACTATTCTATTCCCTCAAAACCCTTATGTTTAGCGATTTATTCGCCATGAATTCTCCATTAATCATATGCGGCTTATACATTGGTTAATATTCTCTATTGCATTGTATTTCACATTCATCGACCAAAGCATATACTTGTATGATTTGGCCTTTATACTTTGCATAGTATATATATAAATCAACCTCTAATACTTTTCATGATATATACAAATTGACCTTAAATACTTCCTTAATATATATATATATATATATTCCATGTAAATTAAATATGTATACATTTGATATTCAAATGAATAAGATCAAGTTAATATTTGAATGCATCATATCATTTGTATATATGTATATATATATATATCAATATGCATGTATACGTATGTATACATATGTCAATGTATCTATATGGGAATTTCCATTTGCGATTACATACATTTATATCGATACATGTATTCATATGTATATATGTTCATATTATATATATATCATAACGCAATCACATACATAAACAATTACAAAATTATTGGTAGATATATATATATATATATGTATGACATATACATATATATACACACATGTCATATTATCCTCTCAATATCACCATGGTCATAAGAAACTAGTCCATAAGCGTACATAGGTACATCTACCTATGCACTCTCATGTACACATTCCTTCATGCATATGGATTATTGTTGACATGCATATGCATACATATATATACCTTCAACATATGTACACCTCATCAATCAAGCATAGTAATATAAATAATTACTCACATACACCAAGCACTAAACATAAACCAGGAATGCTCCTAATATAATTCAAACTCCTTTATGTTGCAAACACATCATGCTAAGGGATAATTTACCAAAATTTCCCAAAAAATATGACTTGACTCGACCATTCTATTAGTGAGTATGCGAAAGCTCAGTTAGACTACATTAAAGGTTACCCAACCAAATACTTCTCCTGACTGATACTTCCCCTCCCTTCTAGAGGATTAAACATGTACCTGCATCCAACTTGAAAAATTTGTAGAGTTAGTTAGGTGTTCATATGAAATAAAATTTTATCAATTAGAACGCCCATAATATATATTCTTTCATTGTTAATCATCAATATAAAAATAATTACTCTTTCAAAGAAATAATAACTTAATACCTATTTCAATATTCCATTCCTTTATCAAACATATCAAAATCATGATTGCATTTATCATCCCATTTACACATGAAGATAAAAGTAACTCAGTAACATCAAGATGGGGTGTGACATCATGGACACTTATTAAAATAGAGTCTTCCAAGCATAATCTAATTATACCATTGGCTTTACCATCCATAACACCATATTGAGTAGCTTGAGTAGGATCTGCAAGCCTTGAAACATTCTCAACAATAGCATCCCACAGATCTCAAACTATCAACAAATCCTCCATCTTTAGCTTCCACATCTCAAAATTATTTTCCAAAAAAATTCTCTACCTCTATTCTCTTTGATGAACTTTCCATTTGAAAATTCTTGCAACAAGATCACAAACTGTCTTTTTCACAATGTCCCACTCAAATATGGATTATTTCAAAAAACCCAACAACTCACAACTGAAACCAAAGGTGATCAAGCTCTGATACCACTTGTAATGAAACTAAGGTAGCATAAAAACTTCCTACACTAATCTTGAGAGGAGAATAACGCAAAAATTTATAGATGTTTAATAGTTATAGAAAATTAAATAGAAATAAACATAAATATCATGCATACCATGATAGTGATTTACGTGGGGAAAACTATTTTGGGAGAAAAACCCCACACTCCAAAATTAACCCAATATGTTTTTCATAAATCACAAAGATTACAATATACTTGTAGAGTAAGCTTCTCATAGGAGTATCATCACTCTGAGATTTAGAGACAACATGACTACTATCAAACTCTTAAAATATATTACCGTCTCTTCTGTAACTATAATACAATTCTCTCATAAAATAGGGTTACATTCTAGGGCAAGACATTCCAACAAAATATCCACCATTAGATCTAAAACCTAATAATGAATGGTCTATATTTACAATATATCATTATTTAATGTATGTCGGCCATTTGAGGAGTTTCTAGAAAAATTTAACACACTCACTTTTTTCTTTGCTACCATTGTACACACCTATTGGTGTAGCTAGGAAATATATATATAAATATATATACATCCTATCAACAATAAACCATATATAATTGTTAGAAACCAATATCTGATTGCAAACCAAAAAAATGACCTTCCATAGAAGAGAAAAATAGAAAAGGCAGAGAGATTGCATAAAAACATGCAAAATGATATATTCAAAGTTCTATAATACAATAGAAGAGGCTTGCTTATAAAAGAAAGCATGCAGAACCCTAATCTTAGCTTGAGAAAAAAGCTAGCTCAATAAGATAAGGATGATAATAATAAACCTAGGAATTAAAATAATGCCTAAGTAAAGTTATGCAAGGTGTAATAAAATAATTACACCAACAATAATTGCGAGGTTGAGACACATTTTCCCAACATAATGCAGTTGAACCAATCTAGTAGCAATGTCATGAGCCTGATCGAAAATCATTCTTTTCCACTCAAACTCTCGAGGGGGAAGTATACTAGCAATCATTTCTTCCATTGGGGTATAGTGAGGAATCTAAATTTAGGAAAAAAAATTAATTTTGATCGAGGCAGTATCAATTCTTTGAAACAACACAATGAGTGCATTACTTCAAAAAGGGGAAAAATGTAGACACATAAAAATGTCCTGATAATATAATATGACTTGATTTTTCTTAATAACACCATTTCTAGTCTATTTCAAATATTTCATTCAATTAATCAAATAATTTCAATTATTTAATTGAAACATAGAAAAATAGGTGATGGGTCCAAACATGGGGTTTTATACTAAATTTGGATTGTTTCACCAAACTTACTATAAATAGAAAGTGGAAAATGGGATGTAATGAACTTGTTGGCAAGAGACATTGCACATGCTTTATGGTGTTTTCATTGATGGAAACCCTTGTTAGCTAGTCGATCCATATGTTGCATTTTTCTCATACTAGAAGATAGTTTGAAGATCAGTGTTTATCAGCTAAGTTAGAATAGAGAATCTGGTAATTTTGTGTTCTTCGATTCATATGGAGATTTTCTATTGTTATTTTTTGTTGTGGGTCTTAGGGAGTATTATTTGATGCATAATCTATGTTAATTGAAAATCTTGGTGCCTCATACCAATTTGGATGTAAGTTAAGAGGTTTGATTGTCTAATTTTTTGTTTGTCAGTGTTTGAAGGTTGATCTGGTGAATATGGTGTGTCGTGGATAATTGAGGAGTTATTGTTTAAGTTTTTTTGTGATTGGGCATCTTAATTTGGGTCATCACTATGTTGTGGCTGACTCTTGTGGATTCACATTGAATGTTTTTGATTATTTAAGCTGATAGTTCATCAATATTTCTTGTTTTGTTGAAGCCAGCCTAAAGTGATCAAATCTCTTGTAGCAGATATATATAAGTGATTGACTATATCATTTTTATGTATGCTCCATGTAAGTTGATGTATGTTGCAAATATTAGAAGATCAGGAAAGTGATTAAGCACAGTTTCACTTTGGCATTAAAGATCTTTGTGAAATGAATTAAGGTAGAGCAGAGCGAAGAGTAGAATCAATATAAAGGAGTGGAATTTGATTGTTGAGCTTAACTGGAACTGTAATAACACATTTGTAGATGCTACTTTCTCCATTCAATTCTTTGGAAGTATTCCAAGCTTTTGTAAGGAAATGAGCCTTTCTTATTTTGAGCAATGAGCTCTAGGCAGTGTGCCTAAATGCAAGTGCATTCCCATTTTGTAAGTTACATATTTATTAGTATACTCATATTATATTGTGGATTGGCCATCCACTGTGGTTTTTCCCCTAACAAGGCTTCCACATAAAAATCTTTGTGTTATGGTGTTGTGCTTATTTTTCTTATGTGCATTCATCTTTATTTTTTTTGAATGTTATCAGTACTTTGTTGATCAAATTAATAAAGCTAAAAATTGCACAACACTAATTCACCCTCCCTCTTAGTGTTGCTTTATTCCAACAATTGGTATCAGAGCTCTAGTCCTTAGAATAAGTTTAACATCTTGGGGAAGATCTTGGAAAGTGTTTCAATGGATTCAAGTAGTCTTCAACAGCTTATGGTGGTCCTAGATGATCTTGATCACTCAAAATCTGATGTCTTGTATGCTGAGAGATTCATTGAGTCATTGAAAGATAAAATAAATAAGTCCAGGGAGAAGAGAAAGGACCTTTGTGATTAGATCAAGTAGGATGATAGTAAGCGCATTGAAGATGAACAATTGAGTCAATCCCTGAAGGGAAAGACAGAAGAATGTGAATTTTTTTCCAAAGAGAATATAATTCTAAAGAATGAGATGGAATCTATTATGATGAGAATGACTAAGAAGATTGAAGATAGAAAGAAGAATGAAGAAAAGCTTGCACAATCCCTGAAAGATAAATTTGAAGAATGTAGTCAAATTACTAATGGATTCATTTAGTTGGAACATGAGTTAGAACAAACCGAACACAATGAGGAAGAGCTTGAAAAGCACATTGTTGATCGCAGAGATGAACTTGCTACTGCAAATGAGTACAAGGAGAATTTCAAGATTAGCTCAACCAAGCTTGATGGTGACAAGAGAGTTCTTGGATATGAGGAAGGAGAAAGTTCTAGAGAAAATTTTAGATCTAGAAAAAGAAGATTCAGACAAGGAAATCATATTAACAACATTGGAAGGTATCTGGTAAGAGAACCTAATGCTCAGAGGTTCAATGGTTATTTTTTTACTTGTAATAAATTTGGTCATATGGCAACTCAATGTAGAAGTAAAATGAATTCAAATGGTCCATCATTCTCTAGTCAATGCTTTAACTATAACAAGTATGGTCATAAGTCAAATGAATGTAGAAATGTGATGAATAAATTTCATAGACATGTCAAATGTTAGACATGCAATAGATTTTTTCATATTGATATTCAATGCAGATTGAGAGAAAATCAGTGGAACAACTAGTCTGCACAAAGAAATGTGGTGTGCTACAATTGTAAAAAAACCAATCATATTGCTAGATTTTGTAGAGGAGGTCCACTAAATCAAAGAAGAAACATGCAAAAGGATGTAAAAGGAAAAGGGAAGTCTAATATAGATCATATTAGAAAGAAGATGAAGAAAATGTAGGTGAAGAAGAGTCCCTCTGTTACAGAAAATGAGGGAGCACCAAAATTAGCTTCTGGTAATTCCTCTAGGAATTAGTTTTTAGGATTTTAGCCTAGGAGGATTTGTCAAGAAAATATTTCAAACCCCCTGTCGATGATTGACACTAAGAGATGGATGAGTTCAATGATTGCATTGGTGATCTAAAAATGTTGCTAACAATTAGGAGAGAGTATTTATGTAGAATTAAAGGTTCATAGAAGAGTTATCTTTCATAGTGTATGAAAATAGGGTATCCAAATGAGTTAGGGGAAAATCATTTATTACATCAAAAGGTTAGGTATGAAAGTGATGAAAAGGTCATTTCTATATTTCTTTTATCACTTTGCATTTTGAGAAGAAGAAGCTTTTTAGCTCTAAAGAAAACTTTGGAAAAATTTGGGAGAATTCAAGTGTAAAGGTGATTCGAAGCTCAAACCCTACACCGGATAAAAGGTGTTTATCAAGAAATCTTGTAAACCTATGAATTTGTTGAAATGGCTCCATTGGTGGTTGAAGTGAAGGATAGAACCCATCCAAAATTTAAATGGCACTCTTTCATGTTTGTTGAGACCGAGCCCTTAGGTGCATTTTCATCTATTTTGTATGGAGTTTTACACATTGAAGATATTAGGGAATATGTTCATGCTAATATTGAGGAGCTAGGAAGCTCACAATTGTTAAATTTATATTCCAAACACATTGTTGGAGAAGATTTTTGTGTCAAGCCTCAATTCAAAATCCTAGAGGAGAAGAAATTCATGCAATTTGTGAAATTACTTGTGTTTGATGAAATCAAGTGGGTGTGGTATATCTTGAGTCAAGTCCATGCCAAATTCACGTGGTTGAATCAACCTTTCAAGATAACAAAAGAAGCTATAAGAGTTGTTACAGGTCTAAATTCATCCAGTGGTTTTCCTTATTTAAAGTCTATAAAGAATCAGACAATCACTTATGTGATTGGTTCGACATTTGAAAAAAGGGAAATGACAATTGATAACATCACCAATGTGGATGTCAAATTTTCCTCAATGGTCATTGGCTATAATATATATCACTCCAGGAGATAAATTTCTATATCTAGTACTACCATATATGTAGCTTATCAAATGGTTAGGGAGAATACAGAGTATGACTCGTGTGAATTGCTTTGAAGTCAACTTATGGAGAATCTTGGAAAGATAAAGAAAGGCAAGAAGAATTATTTTAAATATGGTAATATGTTGCTATTTTTATTATTTTATTTCATGAATGAAGTTCTAGGAGTCAGGAAAGTGGTCTAGAAAAGAGGTGATTAGCTTGTTGGTGTTTAGATTAGAGATATGTTATTCAATTTTGGTGATAGTCAAGTTAGGAAAACTGCAATATGGGGATATCTCAAGAACTTTCAGAATGAAATGCAAGCAAGGGAAAGGATTTCTACTTCTATTGTTGAGAAGTATAAGGACAATTTATTTTATGGTGGATATTGATCAATGCTTGATGGAAGCAGTTGATCCTAGAACCGCTTTGATATTCCAATGGTATATGAAGTCGAGGAAGGAATCTTGGAGCTATATGTGTAGCATTTGTTGAGTAAACCTTTGGATCTATCTAAAGAAAGGTTTGGAACTTATGTAGAAAAGATGCAAGTCCATGAGCAATTAAAGAATCCAATGATAGTTTGAAGAGTGAGGAAAGAAGTGGAAGTATTTGTAAAAAGTATGGGAATATCTGCACTGCATAAGTGTTAAGAGAAGCCAGAAGAAAGAGAGAACAAGTAGATGTTGAAAAAAGGAAAGAGCCTAAAACTGAATATGCTATTCAAGCAGCATCCTCTACCCAAACTAGAACAACAAGTATTTTTGCACCCCTATCTGGTCATGCAAAGAATTCAGCCCCTACAAAAGCTCAAGACAAGGTATCTGGTAAGAGGAAGAAGGATAAGATCACAAGACTGTATAAATTTGTTTCAAAAGGTGAAGAGATAGAATCTAATGAAGTAGTTAGAGAAATAAATCATATGGGCACTCAAGCAACAACAATAGTCACTATGGTCAAGCCCTGTGTTGAGAAAGAAAAAGATGAAGCTTAAGAAACTAGGTATGTCCGTAAAAGAAGTTGAGAAAGGTATAATTAAGGATGGAAATCTCAATCCCTTATGTGAAGTGTATGGTAATTTTGATACTATTGGTCAAAGAATCCTTAAGGAGGCTACAAAAAATATTTGAACAATTTCAAAATGACTCTTGTTGAGATAATTTCATAGTTGTCTAAAGAAATGTATGAAATCTTGGAAAAGATGAGAGTCAGCGCTAGAACTGAGGATGAGTAGATGAGAGAGAGAATTCTTGCTAATTTGAGTCTGGTAATGTCAACTGAAGAAATGACGTCAATTTTGAAAGAAGAAAAAAGAGAATTCAAGAGAAAATCAAGGATAAACAAGCTTATTTTGGGAGGGACATAAGAAGTTGCAAAAGAAACTGAGAGAATTCTAAAGGAAATTCTATTGAAGAACAAGATTGATGTTGTTTTTGAAGAAGATCGTGTAGAAGGAATTTCATCTAGTTCAGTAAATGAAGATGTTGTAGCTAAGGATACTCAAATTCCTCCTAATGTGTATCATACTGAAACACCTATGGAGACTGAAACTCCTAAAGTTGTGTTGGTTGAAGAAAAGGAGATATTGGTTGAAGAGGTTGAAGTTTCTAATGACAAGAAAAAAAATTTGGTTGAAGAAACGGTGGTTGGGTATGTGCAGGATCATCATGGACAAAATAGGCCCTTAAGTGGAAAAGAATTCAAAAAAATCAAAGTTAGGAAACTTGACATAAAAATTTGAATAAGTTATCTATATTATTTCCAAAATATGTAAGAATAAAATATGTAGCAAATTGAATTTAGTTTCTAAAATACTAGATTTTTATTTTTTTTAAATAATCTATTTGGTGAAAATTTGAAATTTCAATGTAATAGTACTTAAATTTGAGGGAAAAAAATAAGTAGTTGTCTATCTAACCACCCTAACCACAATAAAATGATAAAAAAAAATTATAAAATTTTAGATATAAGTAGAGGACTCATATCCCGATGTGATGCATATTTTTCTATAATTTATTTCCAAGTAAATAATTAATTATGGATTTTTTTATTATAAATTTTTAAAAATATAAAAAATCTGTATGTCTAACCAACTTAACTTGGTCAAAACTTCATGAAATTCAAGTTTTCTTTTGAATCCTATAGTATGCAAAGCATAGAATGTGATGCATATTTTCAATTCAAAAAATATGATACCGCTTTGAAAGCTATAGATGTTTTTCAATCAGCCTATCAATCAGGACTTTAGTTGTAATTCAAATAGAAAATGAATAATAATTATTTATTAAATTCAAAGTAAAGCATAATTTATATTGGTGGAAAGTTGAGAATCTCCTTTAAAACCCCTTTTCGTTTCATCAATTTTGGGTTAAAAAAATTTATCAGCCACATACCCTACAAATACCCATCATATTGCCACTTTTTGGCCTATCATGATCCTGCACATACCCAGTTGAGGAAAAGAAGGCTCAAGTCAAGGAAATTGTAGTGGAAGCAAGAGACACTATAGAGGCAATAAATATATTCTAGAAGATAAAAAAGAAGAATTTGATCTTGAATTAGGAGAAGGCCCTATTCATTTTTCTACTTTGTCTACAATTCAAAAAATGAAAGTTGCATTTTTTGCACAAGCTAAGGCTAGGGAAGATATTCTAAAATCCCACTTTGAGGACAGTGAATTGTTGAATCTTGCATCTGGTATTCTAGAGAGGATCATGCCTACTCATGTCAAGGATCAATCTACTTTCTACTCTGGTGAGCTGAAGAAACTTATAAATTCAGTTAGTACTCATTTTGAGTCACTTGAGAAGTCAGTTATGGTCAAAGTTTAGAAGGAGTTTGATGTCAAAGGGTTCAATAGTATGAAAGGTATGATAGCTAGAGATAAATCTATGTTAGCTACCTATGTGAAGAATGTTCATAATTCTCTATCTTAAGGTGGAAAATTTTATAATTCATGCTTGTCTTTTTCAAAACTTACTGAGGATAATGAGAAGAAGGTTAAGGATCATGAGAAAGAGTTAGCAGTTATTTTTGATGCTTTTGATCCTTTAAATATTTTTTTTGGATTGCAATAAGGTCAAGTCATCTCTTTACTTGAAAAAATAAATAGTTTGAACCATGAAAATGATAGAATTATGGGAAGAGCTTGTGAACTTAGAGGTTTAATTGGTCCAAAAATGGAAATTATGTTGAGTTCTTTGAAGGAAGCATAAGATGCTTTGGCGATAAGTGACCCCACAAACATGGAAACTATTGAGATGCAATATTATTTTCTTTGTGGTCATATAACTATTCTTGGAAGTCTTAAGAAGTGTTGGGACTCAAGCTTGAACTTGTTGAAAACAAATTTTTGTAGACATTTTCAAATTTGTGTAAATTGTTGTACATATGTAGCTTGAAGTTTTTGTTGAGTTTTTTCTGCGGACTCCTTATCTTTTTCATTGATATCAAAGGGGGGGGAGTAGAATAGTGAAAAATGTATATTCATCTAAGGGTGAGTTGTAGTTTTGAAGATCTTTTCAAAGTTTTAATTGGCAGTGTATTTTTTGTTGGTACTAATCTGATGCTTAGTCATTTTTCACTATGTTACCATCAATTCCAAAGGGGGAGATTGTTGGAAAGAGACAATGCACATGCTTTATGGTCTTGTCATTGATTGCAACCCTTTTCAGGTAGTCGATCCACATGTTGCATTTTGCTCATATTGGAAGACAGTTTGAAGATTAGTGTTTATCAACTAAGTTAGAATAGAGCATCCGGTAATTTTGTGCTCTTTGATTCATATGTATATTTTCTGATGTTATTTTGTGTTGTGGACCTTAGGTAGTATTGTTCAATTCATAATATGTGCTATCTAAAAATCTTGGTGTGTGTATCAATCTGGATGTAAGTTAAGAGGTCTGGTTGTCTAATTTTTTGTTTGTTAGTGTTTGAAGGCTGACCTAGTGAATATGGTGTGTCGCAAATAATTGAGGATTTATTTTTTAAGTGTTTTTGTAATTTATCATCTTAATTTGGGTTGTCACTATGTTATGGCTGACTCTTGTGGATTCGCATTGAATGCTTTTTATGATTTGAGTTGATAGTTCATGAATATTTCTTGTTTTGTTGAAGCCAACCTAAAGCGATCAAATCTCTTGTAGTGGATATATATAAGTGATAGATTATATCATTTTAATGTATGTTCGATGTAATTTGATGTTTGTTGCAAATATCAAAAGAACAAGAAAGTGATTAAATGAAATTCCACTTGCACATTAAGGATCTTTGTGAAGCGAATTAAGGTAGAGAAGAGCGAAGAGTAGAATCAGTCTAAAGGAGCATAATCCGATTTTTTAGTTTAACTAGAACTATAATCAGGCATTTGTAGATGCTACTTTCTTAGTTCAATTCTTTGGAATTATTCCAAGATTTTTTAAGGAACTGAGCCTTTCTTATTTTGAGTAGTGAACTCTTGGTAGTGTGCCTAAATGCAAGTGCATTCCCATTTTGTAAACATCTTTTTGAGTATACTCAGATTATATTGTGGATTGGCCATCCACCATGGTTTTTCCCCTAATAGGGTTTCCAAATGAAAATCTCTATGTTATGGTGTTTTTTTTACTTTTCTTAGTGCATGCATCTTTATTTTGGTTGAGTTTTATCAATACTTTGTTGATCAGATTAATAAAGCCAAAAATTGCACAACGCAGATTCACCCCCCCTCTCAAATTTTCTTGATTCCAGAAGAACCTATCTATTTTTGGTTTCATTAAGGAAAGGAGATTATCCAAGATAGAATTAACTTTCAACCCTTAAGTGAGTCAATTCCATAGAAGATCTAGCAATTTCCTTTATGTGTATGTGGACAAGGGGTAAAGTTCAAACAACACTTTTGGGAGATGAAAATAAAATAGTAAATGACCTCAAATTTTTTATCTAAGACCTGGTTCATATAGATGAAGCATATCTCTAATAGAAATAGTCAATTTTGTGCAAATTGGATTAGTGGAAGACACTTAAAACTTCCTTCAAAAATTAGTTGCTAGGTGTCTAGAAATGGCGAATGAGTCCTGACACTTAAAGCTTTTTGATCTAAATTTTTGAGAGCCTCTAAAGATAAATATAAGATGTAATTTCCCACTAGTTGCACTAAAAAATGATCGAAAATAAATCTAGATCTAGGTTTTTGTGATCTTGACAACTTTTCTTGCAACTTTGACAACTTTTTGCAAATTTTTCAATTTTGCACTTTAGAGATCTCCAATCTCCAATTTTTCTTCAAACTAGGACCTACAACACAAACACAAGAGGAAAAAATTATTTATTTATTGGTGAATGTGGGTTTTCCCTGGTCAAACCCCATTTGGGTAATTAAACATTGAATTGAAATAATGAAATGTGAAAGGAATTATGAATGAACAATGCTATGTTTCAACTCACCAAACTCTTGAATAAACCTTTGGAAATATGAAATCTTGATCTTGAACTTGTATGAAATTGCTTCAATGGATGTGGATCTTGATTCTTGAAATATGACTTGAATGCTTTGACTTGATCTTTGAAACCTACATCATAATGTTATTTCCAAAAACATGCATGATACTTAAGACTTTGACATGATGCTTGAGATCTTGAATGTTTCAATAAATCACTGATAAATATACTCTTGAATGCCCTTGATCATAATCTTTTATCTTGTAATGCTTGCATGTAAAATCTAATATTGATTTGATAAAATAACCTTGTATTTATAGGTGTGTATCCTTAATTTAATGAAAATTAAGCATTACAAGATGACATTAGAATTTGAATTCAGAGACATTAAAATACCACCCAAAAAATAATTTAAATTTAGCTTCAAAGGCCTAGGTAGGGCCCATTTTCCCATGGGTGAATGGGTCCCAAGCACATATTCCTAGAACACACATTGCTCAAGGTAAAGTATTATGTGTTGGCATTAATATTATCGGGTTTCCCCTTCAAAAAATATAATTTATTAGGATTATAGATGTAAATTAGGACTTATTAAGGCATAATTAAGTTCAATTTAATTAAGATGGCCTAGAAAAAGTGTGGAAATGTAAAGGAGTACATTTTTCTACACTACATTTAGCCCCCACTTTAGTGATAGGATGACCTTGCATCAAACTCACTAAAATAGACAATCAAGAGAGGTCTAGTTGTACAATCATTGGAAAGATAAGATGAAAAAGATTGAGTGGGATGATCAAGCCCCCAAGATCTAAGATCTCATAGAAAACCAACAAAGTCACAAAGAGACACATACCTTTGTTAAATATGTAGCAACAATGGAAAAATACTCAATCATAAAATGTCAAAGACTAAAAAAAGGAAAAAGAAAAAAAGAAAAAAAGGGTAGATCAAGCCTCGATTAATTTTCCAACTCGATGTGGATCAAGCCTTGGTTTTTTTTTTCAAAAATGTTTACAAGTGAAACCCACTATCCACTATGCAAATAACATGTGCTCACACAAGCTAGTGAAATCCGTTGTCTACTAGGTGAGCTCTCAAAAAGGTGGTTGATGGGAAAGTAATTCCAATTCTATAGGCTCCCATACATCAACCATACCAAAGTTATACCTCTTGATAACTTTTATAAGGTGCCACAAAAATGGTCAAAAGGATAGCAAGTTGCATTATGCTAGGCACTCATGAAAAAGGCTCCACTAACAAACAAGTTATGTTATGCTTGGTGGTCTTAACAAAAGTTATACATGAATTGAGATAGGATATTCAAAGGGCTTAGTTCATGAAAGGTCTCACATTAGGGAATATTGTGTTTAATGTCTCCAAGAGAAGACTAGTCAAGGATAAAAGATTCACAACCTAGGGAATGCAATCCATAGCATTACCACTAAGAGGAATGTCATATCCTCAGAAAGGTCACAATATTAAGTGACATCAAACCCAATGATATCATAAATAAGACAACATTTGAAGTAAGAAGACCACGCTTTGAATAAAAAATTTACATCTTCTAGGAGATGAATAATATCACCACTAAGAAGGGAACTGTTGATGATGTTTTTTGCACAGCAACAACTCAGACAAGATACAAGTATCCTATCTCTCTTGAAAGGTAAATCTCTATCATCAAGCCTCAAGAGATAACCCCAAGGTCTCTAGTGTCAGGTCTTGACAATGCAAAATAAACTCAATGATAAATATGAAAATGTTGGTAATCACAAGGGGCCTTACAAATGAACAATGCTCAAAGCGTACTTTCATGGGATGCAATAATATGGTGATGATTTCAATCCTAAAACTAACCCAAATTAAAAAAAATAACAAAAGAGAAAAGGTTGAGAGAGATTCTATTCTAAACTAACTCTTAAGATCAATCACAACAATGATGAGTTGCAAATGGACATATCTCCAATAAAACCAATCCCTGTTTGATCAAGGACAAGCCCACAACTCTACATAAAAGGTGCAATCTTCTAAGGAAACTAGAGATTTTTAGACTATGAATATTCATCCACATACCCAATAATTGGCACAATGTAAACAAGCATCCATAGTTGAACTTAGCACAAAATAAGGCCCGGACTAACTTTACACAGAAAATTACAATCAACAAATTGCTAAAAGTATGGATTGGAGATCGATCAACATCATTAACATTTCATCATCATTGCAAAAGAACTGAAATCTAACATCTAACATTTGAGAATCAAGAACAAGAAACCATGAACTGTCAAAGTGTAACACAAATCTTGCCAAATCAACAATCCAGTTGCATTAACTTCTCCAGTATTACATAACAATTTACAGTCTCTCTCCTCTCCTACAACTAGTAACTTATTGAATCTAATTCCTAACTTAGCCAATTTCGGATTTTGCATCTTCTAAAATCTAATATCTTACAAATTAGAAGGCACTGGCCTTTTATATAAAATTAAATTTTGAATCAAATGCCAAGATTAAATCAATCCAATGGTTGCAATTGCACTTCTAAAAGCATCAAGCTATTACATTTAATTTGGAAGCTCATGGTACATCATCATCCAATTGCATAAAAGTAGTTACATCATGGAACAATGAGAAAAAAATATTATACTAGCTTGTCATTAATGAAAATTTTGATTGGATGATGAAATCAGCTTCACATGTCTTCCAAAAACTCCTTCCAGTTGTAGATAGTTTGGGCACAGATTCTTATGCAAGCCCCACTTTTAATATTTGAATTAAACTCTTCCAGATTTCCCTTTTGGCACGAATCCATATGCAAGTCCCCCTTTTGATTTATTTAATCTTGAAAAATAGATATCATCATTAGTAGCTCCCATTTTTGGAAATTTTTATTTTCAAAATTTTTTCTCATCTCAAGAATTTCATTTTCAAGAACATTTTAAAATTTCAACAAAAAAATCCATTTTTGGAAAAAAAACTTCATTTGGGAAAAAAAAAAATCATTTTGGAAAATTTCAGGATTTTGAGGGGACTTGGAAATTTCCAAAAAGGGAAATTTTGGGATTTTGACCTCCTCGTGGAAATCAAAATTTAGGGGGTTTCCATCAAGGATGGAAATCCCCCATTTTCGGGCAAGGTCAAATCCTCTAAACTCCATAACTTTTATTCAAGAAGGAATTTTCAAAAAATTCAAAAAGTAACCTTGCCTAATTTTTCATCCTCTATGCATGGATGCAAAAACATTTTACATATGATGCTTGAAAATTTCCATTTTTGGACAATTTTAGGATTTCCACCCCTTCGCAGAAATCAGAATGTAGGGGATTTCCATCAGGGATAGAAATCCCCCATTTTTTAAGCAAGGTCAAAATCCCCTAAACTCTATAACTTTTTTCTAAAAGTAATTTTTGAAAACTTCAAAAAACAACCCTGCCTAATTTTTCGTCCTCTATCCAAGGGTACAAAGAAATATTTACATATGACGTTGAAAATTCACCTCAAAATTTGCATTTTCAAATTCCAAGATAGGTGAATTTCCCCTAGAGCCTCAAAATATTGCCTCCATAAAACCCTGTCTTGAATTAATCCCAAAATAACCTCCCAAGAAGAGAAAAACCAAAAAGTTGACCAAGCCAAGATGCATAGATGCAAAAGAAAAAAGAGAGGTGTGTGTCCGAAAATTGCTCAATAGGAACATTCAAACAATGAATGAGGGACAATATGCCCCCCACTTAAAATTTCAACATACTTGTTATGTTTGTATTTTAAGTAGAAAGAGAGGAAGATGTGATCCTTTAAAATAATTCACACCTCAAAAAACTAGTTATCCTTGCCACCAATCATATAGACAAAGACAACCACCAAGAACTATCATGTTGTTTCCAAGAGAGATATGGTTGCACCTAAAATTTTACCACCATGAATGGCAATGGGCATGACACATAAAGTTACTAATGCCACATAGTGATGAGCAATGTGCTAGGATGAAAATCAATATCAATTAGAGGAAATAGGTGCATCAACAAAAGGAAGATCACCGTAATCCTTGAGATGTTGATTTTTTTTACTCAAACCCTTACATTAATTAGTAGAATGACCATGAAATATATGATATGCACAAAGTGAAATCTTGTTGTAAAATTCCTTTCGTGTTCTTGGAGGGAGAGATATCAAGTGAGCTTGGAGAAACTTTGACAAGGTACTCTCTTGATCAATAGTAGAAGATGTTCCTTTCTTTTATGTCAAAGATATCTCTTGCTTAGTACAAGGTATCATACATACACCAGACTCTTTATATTACCCTCATTTAAATGAGGGTGTAAAATTTAATGAACCCAAATCATTACTAAGACATGTTTTTGAAGATTTCCTAAAAAAATTTGTGTGATGACATTTATAATAAGTGAATATTTATTTGATTCTTTTTTTTCTTTTGAGGGAAACAACCAATACCACTAGTTGTTTCCATCAGTTCAAAATGCACCAAGGTTAAAGTTGGCTTAGAAGAATCTTTTGTAATAGTGTTGGTATTGAGTGAAGGATTTTCTTATGTTTTTATTTCTTTCAAGGGACAATAACCAAGACCACTAGTGGTTTCTTGTGTGCTAGGCTCTATAGGAACATAGATACCTTGTTCTCTACCACCACATCCTTTTCCACTATAACCAAGTTGTTTCAAAAGTTTGTAACCTCGTCCATAATTTTTTTCCATTTCTTTTGGATTTTGTGGTTTTTCATAATCAACTTCATCAAATTTTGTTGTGTAATTTGCTTCTTCTTCTAAATTGGTTGAAGTGGATGCTTTTGAAGGTTCTTCCAAATTTTGTGTTGACATTACTGCTTGTTCTTTACTTTTTTTCTATGATCTTGTATTCTCCCATGAATGTAGGTGTAAAATCTAAGGAACCCCGATCATCATCCAATAGCTTTGTGACTATTTCAATATTATTTTATTTTTTTCCTCTTGCACAAGTTCTAATTTTGAAGTTGGTATCAATGTTTTCAAAGGATTTTCCTTTTCTTTCTCAATGTGCAAATAATTTTTTAGGTTCAAGGTCGGCCTTGATTGTGTACGTGCTTTATTATTCTATACATACTTCATTACATGATGAAGAGTTGAAGGCACTACATGCATCTCATGAATCCACGGTCTTCCCAAAAGAAGATTATATGAAAGATCTTGAGGCATAACATGGACATGATTTTGCAATGTGGCCTTTCCAACTATAATAGGTAATGTGATCATATCAATCGGATGTTTTCCTACATTATCAAATCTATGGATAGATAGAGTCTAGTAGTATTTGTCTTTTATCTATTCCAAGTCAATCCAAAATGTTTATGCTACAAATGTTGAGGGTTGAGTCATTGTCAACAAGGGTTCACTTTATCCCACATTTATTAATTATAGACACTATCATGAAAGCTTCATTTTCTTTTGTACTTCCAAAGGAGGCAGCTCACTTTGGTGAAAAACAATGTCTACATTAACTAAATTAATTCCTTGAATTAGGGCTGCTACATAATTTGGTTGCACATTAGGAGGGATAGGAACTTGTTGTAAAGCACTTTGAAGCATGTTATGATAGTTAGGTGATGCTTGAATAAGTTCCCATAACATATCTTAGTGGGATTATTTTTAAGTTGTTCAACAAGATCATACTCCTTTCCACTGTGTAAAGGCAAACAAGGAGCACTAGGAAATATAGGTTGAGGCAATGGTAATTGAAATGAAGGGAAATAGATTTTTGTGATTTTTGTTTTATTTTAAGGGTATGATGGATCTATTTCTCACTATTTCATTAGGAAATGAGATCCACACAAAGAATTGACTTAAAACCCTTAATGATTCAACTCAATGGGGGAATCCAATAATTTAGTTATGGTTGAGGATGAGTGTTTTAGCCTAAACAACACTTTTGGGAGAAAAACTAAAAATATAAAATATCCACTCAATTATGCCCATTCAAATTTGAAATAGCTAATTAAAGGTCAATACTAACAAAAACAAAAAACTTTTCGCAAATCTACAGGAAAAAAATTGTGTACTAGTTACCAAAAGGTAGTTTTGGAAGGTTGTATGGGACTCATTTGCCCATGGGTGAATGGGTCTCTACTCAGGGATTTCAAAAAAAATTTGGGAGCCTCTAAATGTCAATCTAAGCTTTTTTTTTATCTGAGTTGTAGTGTTTGAAAGTCAAAAGCCATATATGTAGGCACTGATTTTTTGTGATTTGACAATAACTTTGACAACTTTTGTAACTTTGACAACTTTTCCAATCTTTCTCTTCAATAAGTCTTCAATCCTTCTTCAACCTTAAATTTGTAACACAAATACAAGAGGGGAAAAATTGTTTATTTTTGGTGAATGGGTGTTTTCCTTGGTAAGACCTCATTTGGGTAATTAAACCTTGAATTGAAATAATGTAACATGAAAGGAATGATGAATGAACAATGCTATTTTTCAACTCATCAAACCCTTGAATAAAGCTTTAGAAATCTAAAATATTGATCTTGATCTTGCATGAAATGGATTCAATGGATGTGGATCTTGATGCTTGAAATATGACTTTGAATTCTTTCTTGAATCTTTGAGACTTCCATAACAATGTTAGCTCCAAAAACATGCATGATTGTAAAAGACTTTGACATGATGCTTGATATCTTGATTGTTGCAATAAAATTCTTAATAAATATGGTCTTGAATGCCCTTGATCATAAAATTTTCTATACCTTTTTCTCACTTGAATTTCTAGGATTTCTTAGGAGTTTTTCTAGGATTTGAATTGATGAAATAACATTGAACTTATAGACCTATGTACCCTTAATTTCTTGAAAATTAAACATTACAAGCTAACATTACTTGTCAATGCATTAGTACATCATAATTAGACATATTATATTCCAATTACATTAATCTTGAGTGTACATATTTGTATTTTGGACCCCAATTCTTTTTCCTTTTAGGTGAAAACCCCTAGAAGGAGCTTAAAGCATTTGGGTAATCCAACATCATTGTTTACATTTTGGCGAACCCAACTTTTGAACATATTCACTTCTGATTTCAAGTGCATCCTAGGTTTCATTTACATTACATTAGATATTTCATTGTTTAAACTACATCCTAGGGGGGTATGTGTAGGATCATCATGGAAAAAATAGGCCCTTAAGTGGCAAAAAATCAAAAAAATTAGAGTTAGGAAACTTCACACAATAAATTTGAATAGGTTATCTATATTATTTCAAAAATATGTAAGAATAGAATCTATAGAAAATTGAATGTAGTTTCTAAACTACTAGGTTTGTTTAAAGAAAAAATAATCTAGTTGGTGAAAATTTGAAATGTCAATGCACTGGTACTTAAATTTCAAGGGAAAAATAAGAAGTAGGTATCTTTCTGACCACCCTAACCACAATAAAATGATAATATTTTTTTATAAGATTTTAGATATAAGTAGAGGCCTCATGCCCTAATGTGATGCATATTTTTTTGTATTTTTTTTCAAAGTAAATAATTAATTATGAATTTGTTATTACAATTTTTTTTTAAATATAAAAACTCGTATGTCTAACCACCTTAACTTGGTCAAAACTTCATGAAATTCATTTTTTTTATTTTTTTTATCCTATAGTGTGTTAAACATAGAATGTGACAAATGTCTTGGATTAAAAAAATGTTATACCATTTGAAAGCTATAGATGTTTTTCAATCAGCCTATCAATCAGGACTTTAGTCGTAATTTGAATAGAAAATCAATAATAATTACTTATTAAATTCAAAGTAAAGCATAATTTATATTGGTGGAAAGTTGAGAATCTCCTTTAAAAACCATTTTTGTTCCATCAATTTTGGGTAAAAGAATAGTCATCAACCACATATCCATCATATTGCCACTTTTTGGCCCATCATGATCTTGCACATACCCTAGGTTTTAAAATTTACATTATTGGAAGGCTCAAACAGCTTGCATTTTTGCATCCTTTTTACATTTAAAACAACAAAAAAAATTCATTTTCACACTCTAGATGCATTTATGCATCTGAACGACATAAAATTGCATTCAAAATTTCTAAAGAAACTTTAAAAAATCATCACTAGGACTAATTCGCCACACTATGCGACTTAGTCCTTCTGCACATTTTGCACTGTAATTTCTAGCATTTTCTAGGAATTTTTTGCATTTATGTTTTTTTCTGTTGCATTCCTATTATAATTTCTAGAATTATTGTTATTAGCATTTTATTGATTTTTAGTTTCATTGCAATTCACCTACATTTCACAACCTTTGCATGAGTGTTTGGTGTCTTATTGCTAATACTTTAGTGAGAATAAGTTCCCAACTCATGGAATCCCACAATAGCACACTCGTTGTGGACCTTGGGTTGTCTTGAGCTACTACTCCTAGTGTTGACAATAGCACATTAGGCATGGACCCTACCTTTAGCAATCGTGTACCTTCTAATAATATGCTAATTTACACACAAACCGATCAAATTTTGCAAGATAAAGTTGTTAACATTCATGAAGATTTTGCACATTTACAACAAGATTTATGTCTTGAAAAAAATTCAACCACTACGATCCCTGCTATAGACAACCTTCATCTCTTTATTGAAAGTGAAAATGGCTTAAAATTTATGAAAATAATTTTTGAGATATACAACAAACATGCCCCTTCCACCTCTAGTACATCCCAACCAACAAACATTGTGGTTAGTCAAGGGGGACTTAACACTCCTCCTCCTTCCATAGTAGCATCCATACGTACCTGCACCACTTTGCAAGTCACCACAGTAATGCAACAATTTAGTAATGTGATTCCTTCCTTGACTATCCCTATTAGCATTCCTAAATATTATGTGGCATCGAATGTTATCTCCTCTTCTACCATACCATCCATTAGTATTCCATTCACTTTCCCTACCACTACAGACACCCCATCACCACTTTCCCTCCTACCTCATCCCACTTACATTGACCCTATCATCACACAAATTTTCCAAACCATCTCCTCTATGCAAAAACAAATATCCACCATCAACCAAAAGTATAATGGACCACCTACCTATTATGTTTGTAGCAGCCCGCTATCTTTAGAAATCCTAAGAAAACTAATGCCACAGGGAATAGAAATATCTAGATTTGAGAATTATGGAGGAAAGGGTGATCCTACTAATCATGTTAATGCATATACAGCCTTGTTCAGTGACTTTTTCCTTAATGATAAATTATTGGCCAAACTGTTTCCTAGGAATTTTAAAAGACATTGCCTTAGAATGGTTTTCATCCTTACCCAACAATTCAATTAGTTCATTCAATGAACTAGTTGATTCATTCATAAGTCATTTTCAAGTCCATATGAATCCAAAGAAGACATTAGATGATTTAATGCGATGCAAAAAAAATATAGATGAAAGAGTAATCGATTTCATCTCATGCTATCTGTCAACTTATGCCCAACTCGATATTAAGATTCCTGATCTGAATCTCCAAAAGATGTTTATTGAAAATTTACAAAGTCCAATTCAAGGTAGATTAACCATGATGAAATTTCCCTCTTTTATGCACTTGTGCATAGCCCTTTGTGATTATCACAATTCGGTTAGTAGTCATGACACAAATTCCACTACCAACCAAACTAAGAAATCTAAACCTAACACTTCAAACAAATTGCAACCATTTCAAAAACAAAACAAAGGATTTTTACAATTCAACTGCCCTCCTCAAAAATAACCTCAACCCTTCTGTAAAAAAAAAATTCCTCAGTCGTTTTATTTGTTTTGGTTTGCATAAATGTCTCTAGTATCGGGTACACCCATGCTCAAATAATACATTGAAAAGGTGCACAATGTGCCACGTGGTAGCTATGCAAATTTTTCCTTTATTTTCCTTTCAGGAGGAGTTTCAAGACACGTGTTTTCTTGTTAGACGTTTCCCTAGGAGGTATATTTTCAAGCTCGGGAGTTTACACCCTACTAACACATCATCTCCTTGTCATGGATTATCTGCACTGCCTATGAAGATATCTAATTGGGGAATTTTTTTGAGTTGGCTGAATTTTCTTTTCTTCTCTTAGTTTTTGGGATGGAAGTTTTGAGATGGCACCTTGCAGTAATGTGATCAATCAATTGTGTCTATTGCCAGGCTGTTGTTCCTAGGATCTCATCTTATTTTGGTCTTATCTTTGCTAAAATATCTAGAGAATATTAATGCAGTAGCTAAGGAGTTAATGCAAAGATCTTTTGTGGCCTAACCAAGAGTCTATGATTGGATCATGTGCTATCAATCATCAACTCCTGGTAGTCATTAGTTTTGGTTTGAGGTGGTGTTTTTATTTCCTTAGTGGCTATAAAATGAAGGTGACGACACCAGGAAGAGGATATTTTTTTGGGATTAAGATTTAGATTTTTAATTTTTCAGAAGAAGGATTTTCCAAGAGGAACTATTTTTCTATAGAAGAATTGTTTCATTTTTAATTTTATTAAAGTTTTAAGAACTATATTTCAGAAGAAAGTTAGAGAACTACTTTATTCTAGAAAATAATATCTATTAAGGTTTAAACTATTGTCAGATTAGAATCTAACCTTTTTTTCAAAGTTCAATTTTAATTAAAGCACTAACTATTGAGGAAAATTTATTGAGACTCTGCATGTATGGAATTTTTCAAGTTTTCTTTCTTTATATCATCATTTCGAATGGAACACTATGTCTTGGAAGCTATATTTTGGTAGTTTAAATAGTGGATTTCTATGCTTTATGCTTGTACTATGAAATATCAATTTTGGGAGAAATCAGACTATTTCATTAAAAAAAATTGTTATCTTTGAAGTTATTATTTTTTTGTGCTATGCTATATTAGGAGAAAAATTTCTCATAATTTCCAAAATATTATTCTTTTACTTTAAAATTGTTTGTGTTTGATCGGACCCCAATGAACACTACTTGTAGAAAGATTTGAAAGTTTGCACTATGCTTGAAGTTAGCCTTTGTTGTTCGTTCTCTTTCCAACAATGAGGGGTTGTGGCATTCTATGTCCTTTATATCAATCATAGGAATATTTTGAATTTAAAATGTTGTAAAAGCTTGGCGTATCACCTTTCATGCTTTATATTTACATTTCTCTTTCTCCCTTATCTCAAGACCCCAAAAGAAGAGTTGGCTTTCTATAAAAAACTTGGAGATATTTAGTGAGATGCAATTTGTCCCCCACTTGTTGAATTTCCCATAAGACTATTAGAGAGGCACAAGCTTTGATGATCAATAGTTCTTTTTCTAGCATGCCCGATGGGTATAAAGTTTTTCCAAATGCCTGATTAGAAGTTAGAAATATTTCTTAAATTAGGCTAAGGAAGGAAAGTGGAAATTTCATGCACAAAGTCCAAATGAGTGCATCCTCGAGAGGTCATTTCCAATACTCTTAGTTACCTACCTCAAATCCTATAAGGAGAAGAACTACAATATATGTATCACCTGTAAGGAGTAATAGACCAATAAGTCAAATCCCATTATCTAGAGCCTTATCTACTCCACCTAGAGGCTTAAATTTCCAGATAAGATTGCATGTATACCCAATTCATAGAAATATTTTTCTCATGGCTCAAATACCTCCTGGACTACTCCTAGAAACTTTGTAGCATGGGATAGTGGTAGTCTATTACAACCACCCACACCCTGATATGTATGGCATGCCATACTAGCTAATTCCCTTAAGGCTATCACAAGATTCTTTGGGGAGGATTTCAAAACCCCTTCTCAACACCTTCAAGATATAGCGTAGGTATGCAGGGTACACAACATATCGAAGGAGAAAATTGCTTTAAGACTATTACCTGCCTCTTTCAAGGGAAAGGCTCAAGATTAGTATCAATCTCTAGCCCCAGGTTCCATTATTTCTTGGGACCAACTCGAGTAGCGCTTGTTCGAATGATTCTCTAGAAAGGGAGACCATTCTTCACTGTTGCAACAACTAATCACCATGAAGAGGACCCCTAATGAAGCCATGAGTGATTTCAATAACATGTTCCATAAGACCTAGCAAAGGATTCCTATGACTGCTCGATCTTAGGCCATGATGGCATTCATGTTCTACCTAAATGCCATCAATCCAAACATCACACTTATGGTAACCTCTATTGGAGGGAGCACCCTACCTAACGCATATGAGATGGTGGTGCACATAGAGAATAACTTGATCGATGTTGGGAAACTTCTGCCTCGACCACCAATGCCAGTATTAATGGAAATCTCTAATAATTGCTAAGAAGAAGCTAATCCAAACACTCTCGCCACACAATTGAAGTTGGTTGCCCCACATCCTATGAACGAATATCCTACTACTCAAGCCAACACATCTACCTCTTGTCAATGGTGATGGATATCATTGATATAAAAGATATGATGCAAAATTTTGCTAATGAATTAGTCATTATCAAAAGACATCAAGCAACACCTCCAAAAATGACCACTCAGGTCTATGGCAGAGGAAAGTTTCCTTACCAATAGAATTCATATCAAGGATCCTACATATCAAGAGGTCAAGAGGCATCGTCAACAAATTAGATAGTTCTGGTTGCTACACTATTATAGACAGTCAAGGGTAGTCTAAATAAAGAGATAATCCTAGGCTAGAACAATATGGTGGAGGATGAAAATACCTGATGCTTCCCATGCAATGAGAGTCACATGCCCCAAAATTGTGCAAGGGGTAATATGCAACAAAAAGTGGTAGAACAAAGAAGTAAGGATATGTTTTCAAGTGCAGATGAATATGAGTCACCCAAAATGGAGAATGCTTGTCTTAGGGCACAGATGCAAGGGATGTCCCTTGAACAAGAGTTAGACATTACACCCGACCAAGCTCTTTTCTCATGGTTGGAGGAAGACGAGGCTATATTTGCAAATGAAAATTTGACAACCAGAATTTTGTAGGTACAATCAAATTACAATACAAGATCAAAAAGAAGGCTCACAAGAGAATATGTACAACAAGCTCTACCAAATCCACAACCATGTCAACTCTCACCTCCAAAGAAGTATGCTTCACTACACATTGTCTGACCCAGTTCACGGCCATATAATCAACCATTGGGGGAAAAAAGGAAAATAAAGCATAAGGTCTGGCCCCGATGGAATGTTTTCTCCTAAAAAAAAAAGAGATACCACCATTTAATCCAAAGACCCAAATAGTTGGGATGCTTAACGTGGTGAAGCAATTGAAGAAGGTACCTGCCAATGTTTCATTGTGGGATGTTATATCGATTCCCAAGCAACAAACCCTAATTCAAGAAGCATTGAAGGTGGAAAGACAAAATGTGCAGGAAAGTGAAACTCAGTTGAACAATTAGAGCAGAAATAATAGATATGTATTTCCCCCTTAGGCTCTGAAATCAGTAGATTATACAAATACTGTGGATAGCGTTAAAGAAAAGGAGGTACACAGAATAAAACCCACACCTTTCTTTTTTACGCTTATAGTAGGAGATAAGTTGTTGCACATTAATATGATTGATTCAGGAGCTAGCACAACCGTTATGCCCAAACAAGTGGCAGATGCTCTAAAACTTAAGTATGAACCCCTTGAAAAGGTAATTATGCAACTTGATGGAAAGAAATTCTTGACTGTTGGTCGGATAATTGATCTATCCCTGACCCTCTTCTCCTATCCAAGCCAAACAGTCACCCAGGAAGTAGTAATAATTGACATTCAACCAGATTTTGGAATGTGCTTATCAAGAGAGTTCACCACCAAACTTGGCAGATACCTAGCACTTGATTGGTTCCACTTGATATTTTGAACCAAACATGGAGAAAAGCTAAAGATTCTATCTAAATCCTTACATCCCAAACATATTGTAGACAATGCAAATCTATGCTTCAAATCTCATGATACCCCAAATTTCCAGCAAGAGAGATACTGTGTTGAAATTCCTACAGACAAAGGTATAAACAAGTGGATTTCAAAAGAAATTTTATTGAATCAGTTCACTAATTTTGATCTATTTGGAAACTTTTGTGCAACAAGGCTAAGTGCCTAAGTGATTTTTTATGGAGATCAATCCTATCTTAAACTAATGAAGAGTTTGAAGGAGCTTGATGATCTAACTTTTAATCATGTGTGGATCATACCTTTTGACGGTGTAAAGTGCAATGATAGCCCTATAATAGGTTCCCAATTGATATTTATAATGGGATTGAAATAGCTCAGAGCTTATCATTTTTTGTCTCCATGCTCTGCTAGTGAGATTTGATATGAAGTATTGGTCCATGGATCAGATCCAACGGAACAAATAGGTGCAGGTGTGAAACAAGCTATCAAAAGTTTAGAATTGATAGAAAGCTAGATCTATAAGCAAGTAACCACAACAAATACAAGCCTAAGATGCTAAGTATAGGATGTAAGTGACCTCATCAAAAGTTTTGAAGCTTTCAATATGCAAGGAAATCCCCAACCTCAAGATAGCATCATCTATTGGATGTTTCTTATTGGAGCACATTTGGAAACAAATTTTCAATTTGACAAAGAAAAGATTCTCTGTAATTTCAAGGGATTATAGCAAGCTTAGTGTTAGAAAAGGAAAAAAATCAGTAGTTGGCACAAGGACCTCTCACATGAATAAAAGAAAGCTGAAAGAGTTATGTTGGAGATATGATCTCAAAGGGTATGACCTAGGTATAGTCTAGCCAATGTCTAACTTAGACAAAGGGCCTAGGTTAGCCAAGCATAAACAAAGGATAATCTACTCGAAGGAAAACTTCTTGGAAATACAGTTTGTCATCAAACGGGGAAGAATTTTGCTAGATAATCATTATTCCTCAACATTGATTCCAGAGTTCTCCCAAGATCTAACCAAGACAGAGATCTCGTTGTTGATACATAAGTCCTCAAGGGATAATGAAGTATTTATAATGGGATTTGATCGACTAAGGATGACGTCTACCACCAAGTGGGAAATGTTTGTACACTCAAGAATGGAAAATTTTGAGAAAATCTGAAGCTCAAAATTAAACATAAGTTTATTTTGGGTAAATCTAGCCTCACCTGAGGATTCATACCAATTTTCACGAGCATTCCAACCTCATTTTCCTTGATGATAAAAGAGAAAGTGCCTTTATAGCAAACTCCCAAGGGCACAGTGGTTATCAAGTAGCTAGAGAAGAATGAAGGAAAAAATGAAGAGTGTCCCATTACGCTCCCCTCAACAAAGAAAAGGAGAAACAACATGTAGAAATATATCACAAAAGGAAAAATTGATAAGATTTTAAGGAAAATAAAAGCCATGTTGGGTCTGCCCAAAAATGTCACACCTCCTAGTGCCCAAGAGCCGGTAGAATCACAAGGGTCAAATTTTGTTATCAATTACAAGGTTTTTTTGAAGACTTCATCATATTGTGATGTGAAAGGGGGTAGTTCAACCAAATCAACCCTCAAGAGCCTAATTGGGTTAATCCAATGTGTTGGGTTGAACACCGTAAGAGATTGACGCAGTTATAGGCAAGTTGCCCTGCTAATGAATCAAATTACCCCCAAATCAGCCCTAAAGTTTTTTGAATACAATTTAATGTACGAAAACTTTGTAAAAACCTTGAGGTTGAAAAGAGACAGGGAAATAACCCATGGAGCTACAATTTACCACCGTCAAAAAAATAGATGATGTCTTGATGAAGAAAATTCTTACCCAAAAGAAGGTTCAATGCAAGAGTACCATAGACTTGCTACAAAGCTAGGACAATCGATTAATTCCAAAGTGTTGTGGAAAGGACCTTTTGAAAATAACACATGTGAAAAGGTGAAGGTGTATAGACTCAAAGAGATGTTTTTTAGATGTGTTGGTGAATGGTATTTATCTAAGAATATTCTTTTAAAAATGCACAGCTCTTTTAAAAAATTTGATAGTTATGTACTATATGTAAAAAATTTGTAATTATTTCAAAGTTTTTTAGAATAAGGCCCAAAATAACACAAGAGAAATAAGAGCTATACTATATTATGTTTATCGACAAAAAATTACAATACAGTATATAGCTCGAGGCTCAAAAATATCATTTGAAGCCCTCTCGAGCAAAACCAAAAAAGTGAAGTAAGCAAAAGTTGTTTTAAGGGAGGCGAAGATCAAATAGTTAGTAATTTTTTTCCTCCAATGAAAAAAAAAAGTATTCATACTCAGCTTCTTCTCCTATTTTCCTTCTTCTTCTTCTTCTTCTTCTTCTTCTTCTTCTTCTTCTTCTTCTTCTTCTTCTTCTTCTTCTTTCATCAAACAGGTTCCAGGTAGGGGAAAAAAACACAACGCATGAAGGCCGCACAGTTCAGACCCAATGTCTACTCGCTGCGAAGTTGCACTAGGTAACTAAAGTGCTTTTTCTAGGAAATCCTCAAAACTTTCTCCATGTTGTACTCCTACAAAAGGAAAGTGGCCGTTGGTGGAGAATAGAAATGGTGCACCTCCATGTCCATGGTGTGAAAGTCAATAAGGAAGGGAAACTAGGGCACGTCCATCCTAAAGTCCATGAACCCTAGATCTGATCGTCTCGACGATCGATTTTATCGGTCTGATTGACCGACGCGGAGATGGATCGATTATCGGTTCGACGATCTGATCCAGGATCCTGAGGATCTGAGGCGGCGCGGCGGCGGCGCCAGATTAAAATTAAGATTCATAATAAAATGGACATTGAACTGGTTAGAGAACTGAATCGGTTATTAGTGCTTTCATCAGGAACCTGATTGCCGATTTTATCGACGAATTGAAATCTTTTGATAAAATGGATAAGATTGAAATCAGGTCGAGGATTCAAAGACCCTGAATGAATTTTATTGCTGATATAAATCCCCCATATACATCGGTTGACATGCATCCTTCCCATCATTCGCACCAACTTGTCCACTAATGAGAAAAGACATGGATTAACATGATAAGGCTCTGACAAATTAATGAAGATGTATTTTCAAAAGTACATTGTGTCATCTCAGCATGCTCCATATGACGAAAAGAATGCCTTCCAATGTAATGAATTAAAGGAAACAAGAGGTGGTGGAAGGAATCTACTAATTCCATTTTTGTGGCTTTTTCAACTTTCCCAAGGGATGTAGATCTCCCATCCACATGTATTTCCCTAGTGGTAGCATTTAATGAGCCATCGATAGTAGCAAACTCATAACTATATGCAAAGTTCTAAAATTAATTACACCCAAAAGTAGGTTAATTTGCAGCAAGGAAAAATGGTTTTTGTAACTAGAGAGTTTTTGTATCACTTTCAAGCAATCATGGCAGAAGTATATACTTTTGGCAAGTAGGTTGAAGTACCAAATAGAAGACCTAGTTATGCAGATATTTTTGGGCACTATTCATTTGCCAATGCCCCAACTCCAGAAGAGCGACCTTTTGAATGTTGTACGAAGCTTCAACCTGACAAACGCATTTTGAGGGAGGCATTTCAAGATATAACTGATAATGTTTATGACCCTCGGTTATCCACCAACCCTAAAAATCTTAGGGAAGGTTCTTTTAAGAGGATGTTAGGGCATGAGTCTATAGAGGGTTTTTCATTTTGGCTTTGGGATAGTGGCCTACCATAGTTTGTGCTACCTTCTATTCATCCATGCCCATAGCTAGTTGATGCATGTGTAAGGAGGTTTACCAAAGATATAGAGACCATTGAGAGCCATGGGGTTAAGATCACCATTTCAGCCCAAGCTATACGGGATATGTTGTGTATCCCTGTGGGCTGGGGTGTTGACTTTTCTTAGGAGGAACAGATGGAAGTCCTAGGGTAGGATATGTTCAGGTAGACAAGTTTTTATGAGGAGGAAACAAAGGAAAGGCTATAGAGAGGATATATTCGTTGGCCTCTATCACGAAGAAAATTCAAGAATGATACATAGTATGTGTTCTTAATTTTGGCCTGGGTTTTTTGTCTTGACGATGATGAAGAGGTTAACCCTTTCCAGTTTTCCCTAGGCCTCACGCACAAAATAGAAAGAGTGCAAAGACACTTCAATTTTCTTGAAGTAATAGCCAAGAATATGAAGTTGCAGTTGAGAAACTACAATGTGGAGTCCAAGTTCAAGTATTCTTCCATCCTGGTTCATTTATTATTACATCAAAATTTTGAGTGGCTAGGGAGAAATGTGCTAGTATCTAGGATAGATGAGAGAGCTTATATCTAACCAATTTCTATTTGGACCCCCATGTGTTCAAGAATAGGAGATTACTATCAATTTGTAGATTATTTTTGAGACCGATGTTGCAAGATTTACTGCCTCGCCCCGTCAGCTATTTTTCTTAGGAAGTTATAGAATAGATAGAGCATCCACCTATCCCAATGGATTACTTCCTTGGTGAATATTTCACATTCATTAGGTTTCATGGTTTCCCTGGAGAAGTATTCTGACTCCTCATATTTGTGAAAAATAGAACTTTTGCACTGGAGGCTTGTCGACAAGTATCCACTATCGATAGGATTATGGTGCGGGAAAGCTTTTTGATCTTCCCCTTATGATTGCAAGGAGTCAAGTGGTACTAAGCAAGCAGAAGGCTAAGGATGATATATATAATCATTTGGTTTCTTTAGGTTTGGTTCTCATTTGTGATAAGTGGAATTATAACCCAGATGGGCATTTCAGCTTAAGGCACGAGTTCAAGGAGTATTTCCAAAGAAGGAGAAATCCTACTCGAGAGAGTGTAGAAATATACATCAACCTGGCCCATATACTAGACAAATAGCCAAAATGGATAAGTTTTTATAAGCCCCAGGCACAATACCAGAGGAATCTCCCAATGACCAAATCTCTTAATGCATAGCTAATGTGTAAGGGATGGTCAAAAAGAAAGAAGGAAAAATTTTGGAGTTTCTAACAAGAAATGAGGAATCTGGACTTTTTTTTTTGGTAGCTTCCAGCTCAATGAAGAGTTTGAAGACGCATATGATAGGGAAGTTGATTTTGACAATAGTAATCCTAAGACAAGCCATGAAGTTGAGGAGGAATAGGTTCCACTCTTAATTCCTAGACCTCGGGAACCTGACAACTGAAGAAATTTGGGGTCAAGGGGTCCGCAGGCTCTGTCCACCTCCCAAGCCCAAAGCAAAGAAAAGGAGGCCTGACGATCCCCAAAAATCCTCAATGGCCAATAATGTCTGAATATCAGAGGACTTCACCGAAAGGAGATCAAAATGTGATGGCTCTAATTATGTGAAGTGGATGAAGATCCAGGACTTAAGTACCCTTGATATATTGATCCTTCAAGATGAATAAGTGGAGTCCACCTTGCGAAATGTTTCATCGACTATGGCTCAGGTAAGTTTTTCTCCCCCTCTTCTTCCTATTTTTGCATCTCTGGTACAACCCCAGTCTCTTCCTATTGAATGTAATTCCCCATATTTGGTTCTTGAATTGGTAATGAATACAACCCCTACCATTGAAAATGAACATGTTCAAACTCTTTCGTGCACCAAGAGAGCGTTATCTGCCGTGGTCACTATTGTTCCATTAGTGCCTTTTTCTAAAGCCCCCATTGAAATCAACAAAACTATGACTTTACCCAACTCTCCCAGTCTGTCTACTTCTAGAAAAGCACCACTACATCAACCTATTTCCTCTTTTCCCCTATTGTTTCTTCCCCTACTCCCTTTGGAATTTTTCCTTTTCTATGATCATGCTACCATTTGCATCTCCTCACACTCATGTATCTGAAGTCTCCCCTACCGTCACTGTTTGGACTAGCCCCTGGCACTCCCATTGTAGCTAAAAGTGTTGATGTCCCTCAGACTCTTCAAGATCATTTTGACACCACCAAATAAGTTTGAAAGAATAGGAAGCTAACAATGTTGTCAAAGAGTGTTGAAAGGCCTACCACCAAGAGGATTGAAACTTGTTTTAATGAAGAATGGAACTCCCTACTTATCACCACAATGAGGCCTCTTGTTTCCAAGCCTGAAGGGAAAATGGAGATGGAGGACTATGATATTCATGTCATGGACCTAGATCTGAGTGAAACTTTTGCACATAATAAAATGGTTCTAGCCAAAGCCATGCAAAAGGTGGTATATGCTAATTATGAATGGTTGGATAGGAAATTAAGGAAGTGCAAGGCTGAGTTAGAAAATATGAAAGGGATAGTGAGCAGTCTATAGAATGAGGTTTGACCCAAAGATGCTGAAATGACCTGCGTGAATCAAATTCAAGGCCAACAAGGAGACATGTCTAAGTTGCTTGCATATACCCAAAATGAACAAGTTCAGCTTTGTGCTGAAAATGAAAAATTAAAGAAAGACTTGAGTGATATCGGATCCCAAAATATTGATGATCTGCGGAGAGTCTAGATTGAGGTGGAGGAGTTGAGACAAGAAGTTGGAAGACTAAGCTCTGAGTTGGAAAATGCTCTTCAAGAGAAAGGTCAAATAGAAGAAAATACCAGAGTAAAAGAGGCTCATTGAAACCAAGATTTAACTACTACAAGAAGGTTTGGATCCTTCGAAGGTTTGGATCCTTCTCCATAATAAGAAGGTTAGTGGCTATGCATTGGGAGCAGATAGCAGCTGGTGGGTGTGTAATGGGACCCACCCTACAGCTCTTAAGAGACGTACAGGAACTGAATGCCAAAGTTGGTCTAATGGTTGACCATTTCATACAAACATGTTCACCCTAGGCGGCAAACTCCCAAAGTTTTATTTCCAAATTAAGTATTGCCACTGATTAGGTTCTTTGAAGAGCGAGAATTCCTGATCGAAGGGTCACCTCCATCAAAACCAATGAGATTATCAACTACCACCTAGTTGTGGTAAAATGAAAGGATCATTAGATGATATTGAACAAAAGAGTCACTGAGATCAAAAAGGATTTCACCATTTTTGTTGGTTTTGGTTTTCCTCCTCTTCTCTCCCCAAATGAAGACACACTAACAATGGAACAAATCAATGAGGAAATCTGACAAAAGATCCAAACTACTGTTGAACTTCCAATCTCGAGTGTTGTACCCACAATGGATGATTTTAAGCATGAAATCCATCCTCTTTCTTGGATCTATTATCACCTGTGTGCAATCTCTTCCAGATGGGTCATCATCTCTTTTAAGGATATTTTAGATCTTGAACAAACATACA
>VDFB02064882.1:0-26894 GCA_007258455.2 Sequoia sempervirens | reverse complement strand
CTTTTTCACATGCATCCTCTCCCCCTTTGACATCAATGGCAAAGGAAAAAGAATACTCTACATTGATTTCTCCTTTGACATAAAATATAGAATACTCATAATGACAACACCTGATACTACCTACTCCCCTTGAGAGGTAGCCACCAAAACATCAGCCCAGAAAAAGGATAGATCCCTAGATCCACATAACTGATGCATCTCCATATGTATCTAGTTCAAGAAAGGAGAGGCAATAACCCCCAACTTCTCCCAGAGATACTCAAAAATATCTTTAGGAAGGGCCTTCATGAAAATATCAACTTGATCCTTTGTCAGAACATACTCAAGCTTTACTTCATTCTCCATGACCTTCTCTCTCAAGAAATGATATCTGATAGATATATGCTTCATCCTTAAGTGCATCATAGGATTGTTTGAAATGTTAATTGCACTTGTATTATCATGGAAAATAGAAATGGGGTCATCATATACTATTGTGATATCTTTCAACATTTGTTTCATCCATAGAACTTGTGTACAACAAGATGCAACAATATACTCAACTTCAGTTGTAGACAAGGAGACTGAATCTTGCTTCTTACTCGACAATGCCACCAATCTACATCCAAGAAAGAATGCACTACCACTTTTACTTTTCCTATCATTTTCAATCTTAAATTGTACTAATTACTATCTGTCAAGTACCTTTGTTAAAGCCTTGCTAAATCAAATACTTATCTAACCTCACGTAACATGATCTAGGAGCTTGCTTCAAACCATATAAAGCTTTCTTCAATCTACACACCATATCTGATTGCTCTGTTAATTGAAATCCTTTTGGTTGTTCCATATAAAATTCCTCTTCTAGTTCACCATTCAAAAATGTTGACTTGACATCCATCCAATAGACCTTAATGTCTTTATGAGTAGAAAACACCAAGAACATCCTTATAGCTTCCATTCTTGCCATCGAAGCAAAAGTTTCCTAAAATTCTATACCTTCCACCTATGAGTAGCCTTTACACACAAGCCTCACTTTGTTTCTAACAACTTCTCCATTCTAATTCAACTTATTTATGAATACCCATTTTGATCCTATGATGTTTCTGTCTGCTAGTCTTGGGACTAATACCCAAGTTTGATTCTTCTCAATATGCATAAGTTCTTTCATAGCTTCCTTCCAATGTTCATCTTTACAAGCTTCACATACAATCTTAGGTTCAATCTCAAAAAGTAAACATAGATTTACTTCAACAGTAGCTCTGCTTCTAGTCAACGTGCATTTTCTCTTGTCTCCAATAATTGTGCTTTTTGAATTATTTTTTTGTACATATTTTGGTGTCTTAGGGGACATCACCAAAGCATCTTCTTATGTTTCATTATGTTCATTCTACTTCCCTTGCTCATATTTTTATTGTTCTTCCACAATCTCTGCTATTCTTACACAATCATGCTCATTAGATACATATTCATCAATGTCAATAAGATTCTTCATTGTCTCATCAACCTTCACATTCAAGCTCTCTATAATATTTCTCAATATTTTATTGAAACATTTGTATGTCTTGCTATTTGTAGAATATCCAAGAAAAATGCCTTCATCACTTCTTCCATCAAACTTACCCAAAGTCTTCTTATCTCTTTTGATATAGCATTTGCTTCCAAATACTTTGAAATACTTAATAGTAGGAATTCTTCCATTCCATAGCTCATAGGGAGTCTTTGTATTATTTTATCTTGCTTGAACTCGATTGAGTACATAGACAACATTGTGAATAGCTTATTTCTAGTAAAATTCTGATAAACCAACCTCTATAATCATTGATCTAGCAACCCCTTCAGCTGTTCTATTTTTCCTTTCAACAACTCCATTATGCTGAGGAATTCTCGAGGAAGGAAAATGTTTCTTTATTCCATGCACTTCACAAAAAAAATTAAACTCATGGGAGGTGAATTCTCCACCTCTTTCAGATCTTAAGCATTTTATCTTCAAAGTTACTTCATTTTCAACCATAGCTTTGAATGCCTTGAATTTATCTAATGCATCTAATTTCTCTCTAAGAAATGTAACCCATGTATATCTAGAATAATCATCATTTAAAAGAATAAAGTATCTTTCACCAAGTAGACCTCTTACTCTTGTAGGACCACAAAGATCTGTATGAACCAAATCTAGTAGTTTGGTAGTGGACTATTCCTTTGATCTATAATGATTTCTTTCTTGCTTTCCAAATTGACAATTCCTGCAAATAACATTAACAAGCTTTGTAATTCTCAATAAATCTCTCACGACCTGAACAACACTAATCCTTTCCAAGTTATCAAAATTCATGTGACACATTCTCCTATGCCATAACCAACTATTATTAATCTAAGTCATAAAATATTTTCCATTAGCACCCTTAAGTTGATAAATATTCCTCTTTAGATTTCTTTCCCATAGCAATCAATGATTCAGATCCTTTCAGGATCTCACATCTCTCATCCTTGAACACAAGATCATATCCTTTTTTTCACATTTGACCAACACTCAACAAATTGTGTCTTAAACCCTTAACATAGTAAACATCGTCAGTATGATGCTTGCCATCAAAACTTACTAAACCTATCCCACAAATTTTAGCACCAGTATCATCTCCAAACATAACTAAGCCTCCATCATATTTTTTAAGTTTAAAAAACTTAATTTTATCACCCGTCATGTGAAGTGAACAACCATTGTCAACTACCCAGAAATTCTTTTCTTGTTTAGCATGTAGGGTAGAGATAACTGTACCTTCATTTTTCTCCTTCTCCGGAGGGCTTTCTTTTACTTGTCTTAAAGAATTAGTAGAAGTAGGTTCATCCTCAATCGCCAAGAACAAGCATTCATTATCACAAGATCTTCATATTCTGAATCCTCATTAGATATACTAGTGTTCTTATTCACATAATAAGCTCTGTTAATCTTCTTTCCTTTCTTTTCTTTCTCATATATTTGTTTATTTCTTCTAGCTCTTTCTGGATACTTTGTAGCATAATGACCTATTTCTCCACAACTAAAGCACTTAAATGGAAACTTACCTTCATACTTACTGGAGCCTTTCCTCATTCTTCTTACAAAGTGAGCTTTTATTTCATCAAAGTATTCTTCATCCGGATCTTCAACTTTTGTAGCTTTAAAAGCAATCTTTGATTTGCACCCATTCCTTAGACTCAGCTTCCTCATCTCATAAGATGTTAAAAATCCCAATAGTAGATCCTTAGTACAAGTATTATAATTTGTAGTCTGCTCAATAGCACTCACCTTCTTAGTGTAAGCATCAAGAAGAGTTCTAAGAATCTTCTTTACAATCCTGGTTTCATCTATAGTAGCACCATGTCCTCTCATTCCAACCACTATCTCATCCAATCTCTGTACATAAGCTATAATATTCTCATCTTTAGACATATGTAGAAGATCAAACTGTGTTTCCAAGTTTTGTATTTTTTCTTCTTTAACTCTTTCATCACCATCATGCGCTCTTTCCAAAGCATCCCAGACTTCCTTTGTTGTTTTCAAATTTTGAACCTTAATCAACTCAGAATGTACCAAACTATTCTTTTAGATGAACTTTGCCTTATTGTTTGCTTCATGTGCTTTGATCTCTTTAGGTGTACTTGTACCATTAGTAGGAGTGTAAGGATTTTTGTAAGCTTTATCCACATAATATATGCAATACTCCATATATTCTTCCATCAATACTTTCCAGATACCATAGTTAGTTCTATGAAACCTCAAATAATCAAAAACCATTTTTCCAGCCATCTCAGACCTTCCTCAAGTGGTTAATCTCCTCACCAAGGAACCTTGTGCTCTGATACCAATTGTTGAATATGACAACTAAGAAGGGGGGTGAATCAATTGTCACATAATTAAACCTTTAATTCAATCACGAGAACTAACACAAAATATTATTTAAATGATTAATCATCAAATGTCAATGCAGAAATTCAAATCCAACACATAAACACAATAACACTAGATTTACGTGGAAAACCCAATGAGGGAAAAACCACGGTGAGGATTAACTCACAATATAGAGAATATCAAAATTGATTAAAAAAGGCTCATTGTCCAATAGGGCTACAACCCAGAGGGCTCACTACCACATAGATACAAAGAAGACTTGTTACAAAGAGACTACAATCCCAATGCAACAAAGGATTCCACCACAATCACTCGATCAACTTGCATGAATGATAGAGTTAGCCTTCTACTCACTACAATTGAAAACACAACATTAAGCTTTGTATTGATCTCCAACACTCTCTACACACACACTTATTGAATTGAATCAATGTCGCACAAAACTGCACTTTCTCTTTTCTCTTATCATGCCTCTTCTTCACTCTTGTATATTTTCCATTACTAACTCATCTTGTATTTATAGCATATTCAACTTTGAAACATATCCAAAGTCGACTATCCCAATCCAAGTTCAAATTAGGTCATCACCAAAACATCCTAGGGTGGAATTAGAATGAAGGTGACCCAAACACCTGCTTCATCATTCTCGAAAGTATTTCACACAAGGTCAGCCACATCAGTGTAAACCACATAGAACCATTAAGCACGAACTTTCCACATGCCGAAATTAACTCAACTTTAGAATCACATGTCATAAGACTTCACTAAAGAGAAATACAGACCAACACTATTTCTCCCGGACCTCAACCAAAATCATATAAAACCATAGTTCACAATAGGTGAACACAACTTGCATTGTACAAAGAACCATCAACCAAAAATATAAACATAGCACATTCTCACAACCATGAACAACATATCTGAATTGCACAACCATAGGAGCAAATCCAGACCAAAACAAGAGTGACCACTGAACACCTGCAACATATCTTTATTACAATTTTCTCAATATCCTTGACATATACAACCAACAACAACTAGTGAATAACCAGTTGACTGGTTGACATCAATGACAATACCTTCAATCTTTCCATTCTTGCAACAAAGATTCATTCCCTAAGAATTAGAATAAAGTTTTATTAAAAAAACCTATTTCAATCTACATTCTAAATCAAATTCAAAATAAAAACAATAGAAATACAAACCTCTTCACAATCTTTAACCTCTTTGATGTGTTGGCAGCATCCTCATGAAGAATTGCATGCTAAGAGTGCAAAAAATGGAAGATATTTAGTGAGCGTGAGTTGCAAAGATGAAAAAATCTAAGACAAGTCGCGGGTTGAGCAAAAATGACAAAGGAAGCCACATTTTGTACTTTTTATTTAACTTTTTCATTTGGCAAGTGCCAAAAGGTCTTTTTTAATGTTTTTTCTCAATTTGGCATCAAATTTGTGTCACAGATCCATGCACTTACCCTGGATCATTCATCATTAGGTCACAAATCTAACGATCAATATTTTGTTAGATTGAGTTGCCCTAGAAGGTAACCCTATTTTATGAGGGATCGATATTATGACTATACATATTGTGATGTATTCTAAGAGTTTGATAGTGGTTGTGTTGCCTCTGGATCTTTGGTTGGTGATACCCTTGTGAGAAGCTTGCTCTGCAAGTATATTGTAATCTTTGTGATTTCTGAATAATATATTGGGTGGATTTTGGAGTGTGGGGGTTTTCTCTCAAATAATTTAAGGGTTTTCCTACATAAATTATTGTGTTTTGGTATGAATGATATTTATGTTTATTTTTGTTTAAGTTTCTATAACTGTTGAAAATATTTGTAAAGTTTTGCATTATCCTCCTCTCAAGATTAGTGTAGGAAGTTGTTTTGATACCTTAGCTTCCTTACAAATTCCACCCTTGAAATATTCAATTTTGGAGGCAAAATAGAAGGACTAAGTTAGCCTAGGTGACTATGTCCCAACCCTATTTTGCGGGACTTAAGGTGTCGGGGACAAAGTATTAAATGAATGCATTTGTTTTTTGCTTGCAATTTATCGGTACATGTTAAAATGGGCCACATAATGCATAATTTTAGAAATTAGGTGTACAATTAGGTCCAATTACCTAGTGGGAGCAAAACATAGCGTGAAATTGTCAAGGGTGACAATTTATGATGCACAATAACCCAAATTTAAATGAGTATATCATAAATTGTAAGTTCATGGTTTATGTAATAACACTTGAATGTTTAAAGTAAGCACATGAGTAATTGTTGAAGTTGGCTATCATAGCCTTTGGTTTGTTGTATAAGGTTGATTTAACATCTATTGTAAATTTCATATGTTAGGAGAGGAAGCATGGGTTGGGATGTGTGATTTCACAATTCTCATTTACTTATTCATATGGAGTGCTATTAGGGAGCTTATATTTTAGACTTACATGGAGACTCTACATGTGTATTAGAATATTAAAATTCATGCAAGATAATACATATACTATGTGATTGATTTTTGAGGTTGAGGAGTTTCTTAGGGTACATCTTGTGTCATCTTAATGGCATGTTTGTCTATGCTTTTACATTGTGGATTTTAAATAGATATTTGGAAATTTTTCTCTCTTGGGGTTATAGGGAATAGTTTATTATGGCTCAAAATCTCCCTTCAAAATGAACTGGCCTCTTCCTTCTCTACCCATACTATATGGATACATTCATTTTCTACTTGTTGGCATCCTTTTGTATCCTCTATGAGAGATTGTTGTGTTTGCTAAATTTATTAATCTTAGGTTCCATAGAGAATTTCTTACACACATACTTACATTACAAGGTTATCTTAGTTGCACATAAGTAATATTTCTCTCACCTTCCTTCATCTTCTATTGCACATTCAATTTCACCTATAATTAAATTAACACTAGAGAAATCATGGGATTTCAAAAATTTTATTTCCTTTATGATTACCCCAATTAACATTAGAGAAATCACATGATTTATAAATTCTTATCTCCTTGCAATATACTAGCTATAACTTCTCTTTCTACATAGCTCTTGTAGTGTCATAAATTGTCACCCTTGACACTTTCATACTTTGCTTTTCTCCCATTAAGTTATTGGACCTAATTGAACACTTAATTTCCTATATTATGAATTTCACAACTTATTTTAAACATTTTTTGATAATTTGCAAGCATTAAAACAAATTATCTCATTTAATACTTTTCCCTCGACTTTGTGACACTAGCACCTAGGGTGCCTATGTCCCCTATATTGGATCCAAATTCAAATATGTTGATTTCAATAATTTATTATTTGAAATTCAAATATCTAAAGTCAGATGTCAAGATTTAATTTTAAGGAAATTATAATAATAGCATATAAATACCTATTTATTGCATCATTTGAAAATGATCTAGCATTATTGAGCATCAGGAGAAATAGTTATTATCAAGAATGTTATCAAGCAAGTCAAGAGTAGCCATTAGAGGATTTATTGCAGCAATTCAAGATCCAAACATCATGTCAAAATGTATGTGAGTGTGTTCATGTTTATGTTTTCATATTGTTTGTGTAGACTAATCCTTGTAGGTCTCCAAGCAATTCAAACACTTCAAGCATATAAAGAAAGAAAGATCCAAGCCTTGAGGAGATGTGGCTGAATTCAGTCATTCAAGGAATCCATTAAAGGGTGGTGAGTTGTAGAACTTTATGGATTCATCATTCATTCCTATCATTTATCCATTTATAATTGACATTTCCATAGTGGAAGTGGAAACACTAACATGGGGTTTGACCAAGGCAAGCCCCTAAATGACACAAACTTTCTTCTGTCTTTGAATGTGCAAGTTTCAAGTTTGAAGAGGATTGAAGGAAGTTTGAAGATTCATTAAATTCTTTGTTGCAATCAAAACCCTACACCTTGAAAACTCACAAAAACTCACTTATAGAATTATCTGATTGTGATCCAATAATGCAATAAGCAAGAAATAAAAGCTTAGATCTGACACCAAAGGACTATGAAAAATAGATCTAAATTTTCCCTACAAAGACAATGGCACATAGGGCACCTATGTCCTATGTTTTTTACTCCAAATTTATATCACAGGTACATAGTATCCTGCTCAGTGTGTTTATATAGTCTATTTTTGTCTGTGATTTCTTAAATCTACTACATTTGCATTAGAACAATAATTGGCATCATTAGGTTAATTGAATCATTGCATTTCATCTTTAGTTGCATTTCAAGTTTGGTCTAGGGTTGGTTGACTCACCTTTCATGTTGTAAGTCAATCATATACCTTGTCCAAATCCATCAAACCCCCATCACATTCCATCACACTTCCACAATAAAACCACACATTCTCCCCCCTTCTAATAAAATTAGGGAAATGCGTCTAAACCTTAAGGTGAAAGCTACAAGGTTCCCCTTTCCCTCTATTTCAGCTCTTCAAAATAGGATTGAGTTTCCTATGTGAAAAAATCACTCCCTCATAACCTCTTAAGGAAATCTACCCCTCTCTGGATACTTAAAGCTTCTTCAACCATAGTGAATGCATTTCTAGGATGCACAATTTTCTTTAACTATTCATAAAAAATATGTACCCAAATCCTTCAATCATATAGAATGCATTCTAGGATGCATAATCTACTTCGATAATTTTGAATCTATTTGTTCCCAACTATTGAATTTCTTTGTTCCATTTTCTAGTCTTGTCTCCTAGAGATCTTTCCAACAAACCACTACATAATCATATAATTTGGTGCATGCAAGATCTTCCATCTTGAGGTATTCAATCTTCTTCTCCATGAAGAAAATTCCAACTATGCCACCCATCTCATTAGATCTTTTAGGATCTCTACTTGAAAACAAAAAAATGTACTACTCTATGGTTTAGGTTCCTTACACTCCCATTCCTCATCACAAGGGTGATTCTTCTCTTATTAATTTTAGTTCTTATCTCTTTAGGAGCATCTAAGACCCATATTATCTTCTCAAAATTATTTTATCTCCTTTCCATGAATATAAATCTTAGAAGCTTTCTAAAAACCATTTTACACCTTCTAGAGGAAATATTGTCAAACACATATACACTCACACCACAACCCACTATTGATTTTCCTCTCAAAAAATTTATATATGCCCTCTACCCAATAATGTTACTAGGTGTAGACTCTTAGCATTCCCTCTACCCAATTTTCACTCAATGGAGGATGGTCCTACACCTTCTATCCAACACTCTTTTATTAGAGAACAGTCAAATACTCTCTCACACAAAAGACACTCTATTTGATATGATTTGGTACCTCCCTCTCACATCTCTCTATAGTTAATAGAATCTCTCATATTTCCAATAGATCTAGTAGAGCCTCTCAAGAAACCATCCACAAGATAAAACAACACGTGCATGAATGAAATTATTCAATCTTACTTGTATTGAATATCTATAAACATGCTCCTAGGAGTTCTATATTACATTGTTCAATACTTGACTACAAGACTATTAATTTTATTTAGGGATCCACTCTTTATCCTCTCTTCCTTCTTCCTCATGGCCCTATCTAGATAATTTGGTGCAAAAAAAAGTTTAATTAAATGAATATATTTTGCAATATAATAATAGATGTCACATGTAATAGTTGTATCTTGTTTATAAACTATGATTTCTAATGTGTTAAGTGAAATAATTTTTGAGTTTTTAAAAATTGTATATATTTTATTTTCTACATCACACAACTATGATTTCCTTTAATATAAATAATATTTCTTTATCAATACCATGTATGAAGCACATGCTACAGAGAATAAAAATTTGATGTGGAGACAAATATTTTACTATTTCTAATCATTTCATCAATCTAGGTCATTATCCAAAAGCAGGAGTTTTAGAAACATCAATATTGATATGATTCCTAATTTGTACACTATGTGAAGAGAATAACTTTCATCCCGTGTATTTGATTTACCATATTTGTCGACTCTTCATGACAAGTGGGCAACCAAAGAATTAATGATATTGATGTTTTTCACTTTAATAATTTTAAAAAGAAAGGATTGATTTTAATTTTGACACTACCAATAATAAAGGGAAAACCCAAGCCATTATTTTAATTAAATTTGATAAATTTTACAAATATATCAAAATTGGCTTTAATTATTTGGTGTCAAATGAAAAGTTGGGAGATGGTGATAGGCACTTCATTGGTTTATCCAAGTTGGGACATGAGATCATTCTAAACATATGTTCAATGTTGAAGATTATGCTATAAATAAATAAGTCATTCTATATCATTTTTTTTGAATTACCCCTATTATTATTATCCTTGATAAAAAATTATTTAACCTAATGATTTTTGTATTACCCCAATACTATTATGAAGTTAGTTTTGATGATAATGTATTTAAAAGGAATGATGTAAAAAGTAAAATACGAAGCACTTCATCAAATATATTACATGATTTAATGTTAAGGTAGCTATACAGGAAGATGTTTGCATGAATAGTGGCTATGAGCTTGAGTAATTGTAGAATAATGGATTGATACTTTTTTAATTAAAATGTATGATTGAGTTCTATAAAAGACTTGTAGGGACGCTACTAATTGACAATTTTTATCAATTGACAATATGAATAATCCATGGATGTTGCTTTTTGTCAAGTTACTTGATTACTTTGCAAGCCAAATTGCACTCTATGAAATATTGTCAAATTAAAGGAAAAGCTCCTTACTAGTAATAAGAAGCCATTATCAATCTTACTAAGGGATACATTATTATATATAGAAGATTTTCATTTACTTTTGCATGTCTATGGACAAAAGGAAGGTATTTGTTTGAAGTATGATAATGTTTTAATCATCTTATGATTATAAATACTGATTTAAGCATTTTAAAAGATCCAATTAGTTATATTTATAATAGACATCAATCTTGAACATCTTAGGTAAGAACTTATTCTCTAAGCTTAGAAGTTTATGTGAATGGTTGTAAGTTGAAGAAGAGATTGATGTTAAAATATATTTTGTAATGTGAAATTTTGAATATCTTAGATAAGAACTTATTCCTTAGATTTATAAGGTTATAAAAATATATTCTTGATGTATCTCTTCTTGAATATGTTAATAAGAATTTATTCTCTAGATTTAGAAGATTATATGAATGACTCTAAATTGAAGAAAATATCGATGATAGAATATACTTCATAATGTGAATTTTGAACATCCTAGATAAGAATTTATTCTCCAAGTTTAAAAGGCTATGTGAATGATTTTAAATTGAATAGGAGATTGATGTTAATAGAAGATATTGATGATAGAATACACTTCATAATGTGAATTTTGAACATCCTAGATAAGAATTTATTCTTCAAGTTTAAAAGATTATGTGAATGTTTTTAAATTGAATAGGAGATTGATGTTAATATAAAATATATTTTGTAACATCAATTTTAAACTTCTTAGATAATAACCACAAATTGTCAATTTTGACAAAAAGTCTTGCCATCCTTTTTTAAAGACCTCTGACCAGTATTCTAAAGACAAAAACAGTTTTAGTTCAAACATAGATCTTATTCAAACTCAATCTTATCCGGATGATCTACTATCTGAAATATCTTTGCGAATGAATAAATTGGGAGAAAAAGAAGAAAGTTTCAAAAACATAATGGAAGACAAAGCCATAGGTAACCTTTTGAATAAAGAGGAACTCAAGTTTTTAGTTTCTTTTAAGACCCTTCAAATAAATATTCTTTTTGAGAAATGGGGTTTGTTTCAAACATATAAGTCATGGTTATGGCTTTTTACTTCCACAGGGTGGAAATTTCTTTAAACTTAAACTGAATACTTGTAAATTGAAAAGGAAATTGATGTTAACATATATTTTGTAAATATTAAATAATAAAAATAAAAGTTTGTAACAAATTTGATTACTCTTTAGAAGACAAACATCTAAATGAAATCAATTTTATTTGATGACAATTTTAACAAATACAAACTTGACACATAATACCTACAACTCACAACTCACAAATACATATAACAAATGTCTTTTCCATATTCACCAAACATCTTCCCACGAGCACATAATACCAAACAACTTTCCACATTATCCCACATCTTTCCACATTTGATAATAAAATAATTATTGGTGTTCTAGTAAAAATAAAAATCTCAGATTACTATAGCAAATTATGTTAGTACTACAACTTGACATTATTTTGATCTTTTAAAAGGCAACTACCTAATTTGTTCAAATGTTGTTTTCAAAAACATGTAAAAGGATTCGCTGGATATGTATTGGTCAGTTGCAACTTGCGTAGGTGCCTTTAATACACACCATATTACTATTTTTTCTTTAATTCTCCTATAAAAAAGTCGAAAGTTTTACGACGGGGGTTCCAGAAACATTAAATGTCTGTAACAGAGCCGTGGAGACATGTGGGTTGAGGACCGGGTAGTGCCCATTTGGAGTTGCAACATGGGACCCACCTGAAGTGGGGTCCCGCCCACCCAGCCCGCGGGCCGCGATGACGTACTAACGTAACGGTGCAGGACCGAGGAGTGGAATTCACTGTCACCTGCACTGCACTGCACTGCACTGCTATGCACGTGAGTCGCGAATATGAAACAGGAATAAGTAAAATTTTAACCTTGAAGTAGGAAAAAATGCGAAGCAAACAAAGCGTTACGAGGCTTTGGCCAGCGAGGGACCTGGCGGAGAGTGCTCAATTCGGGAATCGGGATGGGAAATGAAATCTAGGCTGGAAATCGCACCACGTCAACACTACGGCTGGGCATTATGAGTCTATCGCCTTTTTGTAGCGGTGGGCCGCGCATGACGAATAGGTAGGAATCAGGATTAGCTTGGCAGGCGGTGGTGGTGTTGGAACTTGGAGATGATGAACGTAGGGAGTCATTTGGTCTCTTGCGCCTTTACATTCTCAATGGGAAACCACTGCCGTCACTGGCAACTCAAGTGGCTTTTCGCTAAGGATGAAGGAAGAGGAATAGTAATATTCTTTGCGGTAGTAGCCCCGTACAGAAAGAGCCAGGTTCTGAAGACTGCATCCAGCGTACCTTCTACTACTTTCAATTGCTAGACCTTAAAAGTATTACCCAAGAGATCAGATTGTGTATGGAGGATAACCGGTGTTAATGGCGGAGCTTTTTTCTCAGACAACTCCTAGAATAAAAGTGATTAACGACCTCTATGCTACTACAAGATATTTCTTAGGGCTTTTCATTTGCGTATGAAATGGCCGCGAGCGCAGCCGAGTGCTTTTTAACGCGAGAATGAAAATGGGAGCGCAGTAGATCCGTGCTTTTCATAGATCTGCTGAAGGCGCGTGAATTTTGTGCTATGGAGAATCTGAATAATGCTGGCGCTGAGGTTCCTTCGGTTTACGGGGTTAACATGGGCGACTATGGTCACGCGGTTGGCAGCTCGATGATGGCGCTAATGACGGCGCTCGAAGCGCGCGGCGACGGCGAAAGGAGGCTGCCGTTGCACAGTTCGTATTCATCATTTCATGGGCCGGCGGCTGACTGCCTTGTGTCTGCTGCCGCGATGTTTCAGGCGGAGAAGCTGCAGCGCCGTCCTGTTTCTTTAATTGAACAGCAATTGCTTTCTGCCGACCCTGTCTCTTCCCTGCCGTTTGTCAAGACAGAAGAAGGTTGCCCTTTTCCTGCAAACCGAATTCAATTTCATAGAGAACAACCGGTGTATTGCTACGCCGAGACGGAATCCACGCAGTTGGCAAGCCCAACGGTCACTTCTTTTGCCTCGCATGCCAGAGAAATTGAGAGCCCTCACTTCAGTATCTGTACCAGTACTAGGACTCCAATTACTAGTGGTGTCAAGGCAGAGGAGACGGATGCGTTGAAGGCTAAAATATCAGCCCATCCAAAGTACCGTTCTTTGTTGGAAGCTTATATCCACTGTCAAAAGGTATACAGCTCCTCTACACCAGAGATAAAAGCTGTGTGTAATTGATATAGCAGAGCGGTGTTCAATAGTTCTGTCACACCCTTTCGATTGACGGAATTGATTATAATCTATATACTAGGCTTTGCTTCTGAACATATGTTTTCTGCACAATTATACATCCATAGGAAATAGATTCCATAGCCAGGGTTTTACTGTTACTGAATATCTTCTTCATTAATCTATAAGCATATTTTTTGTGTGTTTGGACGAGTAGCCAAAAAGATGATATCTTTCTTGTTCTCTGCAATTGAGGATTCAGGTTGGGGCTCCTCCGGATGTCGTGGCTCGTTTGGACTCGGTTGCCAACGATTACGAAAATCGACAGAGTCGGACAACCATCAACGTCGGGATGGATCCAGAACTAGACCGGTTTATGGTGATTTTCTAAGCTTTTGATTTACTTAATATACGTCACGCTGTTTTTATACAGAATGTTCCATGAACACTTCTGGTATTACCTAAATCGGGTTTCTAATCGAGGAATACTTTAAATGCGAATCCAGACTAAGTGCAGTAAAACCTGTGAGTACCTTACTAGTAATAGGACGAAAATATGTGTTGATGCTTTGCTTATTTATCAGGAGTCTTACCACGAGATGTTAATCAAGTACGAGGAGGAACTTACAAAGCCTTTCAAGGAAGCCATGGCGTTTTTCAAGAAGATTGAAAATCAACTTAATTCTATAACCAAAGGGACCATCAGAATTTCTCCCTCAGGTAATGTTTTTATTGGTGCAAGTTACAATTAATATCTCAATAGAAGAAACAGTTTTTGTATCTACAGGTTTTTTTTACTAGTCTGGTCTTGGTCGATTTACTGTCGTGTGATTTACCATGATTATGTAGAGTACGATTACTTTCCTTCAGACGGTAGAGCAAGAGAAAATTCAAATAATTAATCATTCGCTGCCCAAGATTCACCCTACCCAGCCGAGGAAATTAGCGTATGTTGGACGGAAAAGTTCTCTGAAAAAGCACACGATTATATGACGTGAGCGCAGTGTGGCATATGTCATGTCTAGTCAGTGTTCCTATTGGCCCTCCTTACTGCAACTTCAATTTTCAAACGGACTATAGTCAGAGATTAAAACATTATATTTAAGCCTTTTCGCCTTCCGAAATCACTTCAATTCCTGAGAAGTAACTACATAAGAACTAAGTCTTCGAAAACGAAAACCTTCTAACTGTACTCATGGAGGAAGTTGGGATAGCATATAATAGAAGAAACAACAGCCCATCAAATTTCTACATATTAATAATCCAGTATGGTACGGTAAGTTCTTGTTCAGGTGTCTTTAAGGGTTAGATGAGCAGTGGTGTTAGGGTGTTTGTTAGCATGCAATTTAGGTTTAGATTTTTGGTATATAGATTATAAAATTGTTCGGTTGATTTTTCAGCTGCTATGCTGCCGGGATCCCTTGTACTGCTGCCGGTATCCCTTATATATTAAATGAAAAGAGGGAGGTTTCATAATCATATTGCATTCAGTTTTATGGCCGTAGGGCACGGTATTGAGATAGATTAACCAGCAGAGAAAGGATTTTTTCCATAGACATCTGTGAAGGGTATGATTTACAGCAGAAATGCTCGGTCTCTTGTAGTCATGGTGGTTCGGTCTTACAGTTACTGCTTTTCTCCCAAAACGCTATACAGTTTAGCCGATGGAGTTACTTTAATCCTTGATATTCTGGTCACTTGACAACTATGCATCCCAGGAAAACCATATAATAAAAAAGCTATTCTACAGCAATAAAAAGCTTCAGATTAAATTGATAGTTATATATTAAGAAAAATCTAAAAAGTAATAGTTGTATCACGTAACGCCCGAAAAGTTCGCACAGCATCTGTGAGTATTTCCTCCAGCAAAAATTCAGTATTTCTTAATCAATAATTTAAGCTTGGCATAAAAGAATTAAAAGTATATGAAGATTGTCTCTGAAGTGCTTAAATTTTTTTATATGCATTTCGACAGTCTGTGCTTCCATGTTCTGCATGGAGGAGAGTCACCTAAAGGTCTTTCACATACTCCACTTGTTACTGCTTTGTACGATCAGGGAAAACATGATGTAAATATATTCTTCTGTAGGCTATACCATTGACCTAGCTTTATTATAATTTGTTGAAGTAAAAGGCCATATAACTATGAGAGGTAAATATCTGAACTCTGAACCAGAGTCATATACAAGACTGGTGAAAGAGCTTAACCAATTCTTAGTATGGCCTGTCTTTTCACAATGTTGGTCAAAAGGTTGAATCAGACAGAGGTACAAATTTGAAAAATATATATTTAGGTAACTGGAAAACAAACAAAGTGGTCTCTCCTTAAGCTGTAACCTGAAAACTAGTACCTTCACCCTTAGTTCTGACTTGGGTAATATGAAGATTTTTTGTTATGCGATATGAAGTCACGTGGAGGTGAACTAGTGAGAATGTATTCTTGTAGGTACTAGTGAATATTCAACGGACAAATAGATCTCTTGCTAGGCTGTGATTACCTTTACTTGTATTCTAGATATGGATAATGCTTCGGGTTACTAGGTTTAATATAGACGTGGAGATGAACCGGTGAGAGTGCATTTGGCAGTCCTTGGTCCCTTGTTGGTGGTAGCAATATGGTAGGATAGAAGCTATGGTGCCAACAAGGTAAGGCAAAGGTGTCTGGGAATAATGAAAGTTGCTTTTTTGTGGGCAAGGAAGGTCAAGACGAGTGACAGTATGTTCCCAACTTGGAGTTAGAGCTGAGGTAAGAGCGATGAAGAGGAAACTAAGATATTTATATTAAGAGGGCAATATATTCTCAAATAGTGATAGAGTTGAATCTGTTTAAGAGAGAACCATCATAATCAACAAATAAAATGCAAAAATGAAGATGCTGAAGACAACTAACAAATAATCATAGAGAAATATAAGTCAACGAAGAAGACGAAGAAGGAATGTTGCAGAAGTCAATACTGTGAATACATTATGGATGGATGAGATTAATGTGTTTACGAAGAGGTATGTTGGAGAAATGCAGTTCTAGTACCCCTTTCTAAGTAACACATAAAATCAAAGAAGATTGGTGAGAAGATGTAGGATAAGATCTCTAGGGGCTGGAAAATTGGTACCCCAGTTTTTGATTGAATGCATTAAGAAACCAAGAGAAAACTGGAATTAGCTATAGTACACTCTCATGGGCATTCTAACAGTATTTCTACACAAGTGTTTTTATTCATTAAGTGTATTTATGAGTTTGTGAAATGTTATTTTTAAACGTATCTATGATGCAACATAGAGCATTCTCAAGAGTGGCCTGTCATTAAAGATGTGGAATGTATAAGAATTGCTTTTTGGTTTGTGTTCGAAAACAAGTTAACTTTTGACTAGCTATCCATTGGATTTACACTTTTTTACCCTGTTTTCTTTTCTTTCTTTTTTCTTTGGTTTTTTTTGTCATCATATCATTTCTTCCTTTTACTTGCAATTCAATTCATCATTTTTTTAATGATGGATCATTGAGTGTGATTGACAATGTCTATTAAAAAAAATACACAGTTTAAACTTAAAAATATTATACATCAACAAATTAACTTTTAGTAATATTATCAAAGAAAAATTTAAAATTGTTTATTTTTTAAATGATTATCTCACTAATGTGGTTTAAATTCCTTTTTCTTCTCAGCTGTAAGTTGGCAAATCCTTGAATTTTCTATGATGCCCGATTTAGAAACAGTTTTGCATGACGTTTATTTTTTTTTTAATAAAAGTAATCGTTGTTCATGTGTCAAGATTTCACGCAATGTTTTTGTAAACGAGATATTCTGTGGAGATATGTAGCATCTAGACCATTTAGCCCCCACACACTATTTCTATAATATAAATGTCATTATTTAATTGCAAGTCTCTAACGTGCTCGAGTGTCTTTAGTTTCTTTTACTCCGGGCATGGACAATTTTGTTTTTTGGTGAATAATAATAATAATTATTATTATTTTATAGTCCACGAATACCAGGCAATCTGTTTTTGGGTCTACAGACAGCTTACAGTATATATGGGACTCCTCATACTCCCAAATCTGAGGGAGGCACCTAACTCGTGCTCCACAATATGAGGTGTACATACCTTACCCCCTGCAGGATTTGAACTTGTGACCTCTCTTTCAAGAATACAAGTTCTCCAACATTAGGCCAACTCAGGCTGTTTCATTAGTGAAGGATACGTTTCATTATTTATTGCGTAATCCTTGTATAACAAGTGTTTGGGTGAAAGAAGAAAGATTCACCTTATAAATTCAATTAGTGAAGAATTATCTTGGTTGATCATGCTGAAGGTAGAGTCATAACTTTAATAACTTAAGGTTCATTCTTAATCCAGCACCTTCAATGATTCTACTTACCGATACAATAAAGCTTAATGTTCTGATTTTTAATGATTGGATGTGAAGTATATCGAATTCATTAATATACGGTGCACAAAATTAGCATTGGAACTATTTTTAAGCGATGATGCAAATTTTTTTGGCAAATGGGAACGAGATTTGAAAGGCAATTTGCTTTGTTCTTTGTCCTAATGCTGAGGGACAATGATCCATCCACTGACAGATTATGTGCATTCAGTCTTTGTACCAAGCTCCTTGACTGCGAAGGGAAAATACTAGTTCTGTGGGAACCTACTTTCTTAGTTCTTTCTCAAGCCCCTATCTTTATTTTAATTATATCGGTTCATCCGTTGAGTTCCATGCAAGGCTACCGCAAAGTGCAAGTTCCTAATCCCATTGAAAATGCTTATATAATGTATTCTTGTTTATTCCATCTGCCATTGCAAGTCTATTTGTTTTATTTTTTAAATGATTAAAATTAAAGTTTGTTTTGTACAAACAAAGTTGAATAATGATAAACAAGGTGAACCCATTCGCATATTCTTAATTGAGGATGTGGCTAGAAGTTGGAGTTTATACCATTTGTTCCCCAGGCCATTTATAGAATTTTGACATTTTTGAAATGGTGCTCTTTCAAATGAAAGGTTTCGACTTTACACTAGGTTTGTCACAAAAATTTCCCAACATCATCACCTGGCAATTGATTACATATATGGTGGGACAGAGTTTTAAAGCTTGCAACTCAGAAAAACTTAAGAAAATTTGGCAGAATTCTGCAGAACTCAGCAAAAATTTGGCAAACATGAGTTTTTCCTATAGATTCATAAGTACTTTAACATGGTTTTCAATGCAAAATTCGCCAGAACTTGCCCGTGAGTAAATCAATGAGTTTCTCAGCTGTGAAAAAATCTCACGATTGTTTGAAAATTCAAAAAGAATGTGGTGAGATTTATTTCCTCCATTAGCAGGAGGGTATTCGTATTCGTGGATATCTATAGTAAAGAAGGTTTTGTCATATTTGGAGTGTTTTAAGGATTACCTGCAAACTTGTCTTTGTTTTGGCTGGCGACTAGAGCAAATTGATTTTATTTCTATGTAGACCTTCAACAAACTATCCGTAAGTTAAGGATAACCTCATTGATTTAGAAGTTCAATGGTTGGTGGTCCTTAAAAAGGAGATCTGCCATCTTAAGAGTCAAAGCTTGGCAAACTCTAAGTTGATGTCAAGAACTTAATTATGAACTTAATTATGTTCTAGCTGGGGTTTTTTGTGTTTATCCATTATGTCCTCGTTGAGGATTTTGTGTTCATCCGTTATATTGGTTCACAATTGTTTGGTTATAGTTGGGCTCGATGGATTTGATGGAGGAGAAATGAACATCATCAATGTTCATGGTTTAAGTTGAAAGGAAATATGAAACAATCTCTTTGGGGGAAAATTCCATGGTTAAGTGTGTTTGAGTTGGAGTAATATTAGAATAGGTGACCTCTCAGAAAGGTCCAATGCTTCACCTCTATGAGCATCATCTACATGCACTGAGTGCTAAGTGGACTGTTCATTATCATGAGAGATGGGTTCTTGTGAACCACTACTCATGAAACATGGGCCAATGTGTTTGACTCAGAAAACTACACGATTGAATCCTAATAGCAATATCATAAACAATTTCCTATTTAATTTTATGAGGAGAATGGTACAAGTTGTTTGACCTAATTAAATTTCATAGTAACAAAATTTAAGAAATAGAAAAAAATCAAAGAAAAGGAGAAGAAGAATAAAAGCAACCACAAAAGAGAGTGGCATTGATATACCTTGAAAAACTTGCAAAGGAAAAGCAAACTTTCAAAGGACCAAAAAAAAATTATTATTAGAAATTATAAGATAGGATACAACATCAAATGCCTTACAACAATTATCTTCAAGCATGACTACAATTTTTTCTATGAGGAGATCAACAACTAGAATATTATATTAAAGTTTGGTACATGTAGCATAACATGAATATATATAGTTTTTCCTTGTGCGATACTCATAATAAAGGGAGCTTTTCTCATCACATTAACGTCTTTTTCATTACCAAATTTCACTTGTCTTTTCATAGATTCATTTAGCTTGACAAAGAGATCATTGTTACCGGTCATATATTTTAGGCAACAAATATCAATGAATCACACATCACTATGATAGTATTTTTCATCTTACACATGAAGTATGTGGAGAGTTTTGATTATTCAAAAGAATCTTTAGTATAGTTGGCTCTTAAATTATTTTAGTCAACTTTCTTCTTCTTACACTCAAGGCTCATACACTCAAGGCTCATAGTGTTTGAGATGTTGGAAATACTTGCATTGTATACATATATAGTAAAAAAATACTCTTCTATCTTCTACTATAAGTATAAAAATATTCTTCTATCTTCTACTATAATATATTTTTTCTGTCTTTTTCTCTTCCTTTACCATGTCCTCTACTAGCAAAAGGATCCCCTTTTATTTCATTTTACTAAGGAGGGGTTGAATTTTTTTCTTTAGCTTTCATTTTAGACTTGAAAGCTTGCACCAAAGTCTTTGTAGAATAATACATGTGTGACTACAAAGATTCTACCAACTCCTGTCAGATCTTTGCTTTCTTGAATGGAAATAACCACTAGATAGTATTTTTAAAGGAGAGATCTCTTCATTTGATATACCATCTGTTCCCCAGGCCATTTATAGAATTTTGACCTTTTTGCAATGGTGCTCTTTCAAATGAAAGGTTTCGACTTTACATTAGGTTTGTCACAAAATTTTCCCAACATCATCACCTGGCAATTGATTACACATATGGTGGGACAGAGTTTTAAAAGCTTGCAACTCAGAAAAACTTTAACAAAATTTGGCAGAATTCTGCAGAACTCAGCAAAAATTGGGCAAACATGAGTTTTTCCTATAGATTCATAAGTACTCTAACATGGTTTTCAATGCAAAATTCGTCAGAACTTGCCCGTGAGTAAATCAATGAGTTTCTCAGCTGTGAAAAAATCTCACGATTGTTCGAAAAATTCAAAAAGAATGTGGTGAGATTTATTTCCTCCATTAGCAGGAGGGTTTTCATGGATGTCTATAGTAAAGAAGGTTTTGTCATATTTGGAGTGTTTTTAAGGATTACTTTTTAGGGTTTTAAGCAATTAGCTCCAAGCTTTTCTGGAGGAGGTTTACTACAAGTCTACAAGGACCAGAGATTGACAAAATATAGGAAAGGCTCCAGGTTATAGGTAGAAACAAGATACAAGGATATGTTGGCTTGGGGAAATATTTGTGCAACTATAGAATGTAGAGAACCTTGTCAAACAGAAACAACCTTTCCACTACTAACACCTTAGCATCAACCCATTCAACCTTGTAACAGGGAGTGTGTCCATCTAATCCTATCATTTCTAGAGCTATTGTGGTTAAAGAGGTGATAAATCTAGAAAATGTTTTAATATTCATCACTGGAAAATCTGTGCTGTGTGCATTGATAACTAGTCCACAAATTTGTTTATTGGTATTCCTTATCAGAAATGAATTGTGGTTGAATCACATCAAGTAGACAGCCATGTTAACATTCTTACAATTGTGTGTATCCATCAAAAACCGTTTTTATATATAAACCCAAATTTTGATACATTCCAAATTGTTGGTTTCAAGGAGGGTTGATTAATCCGGCGTTTGTAAGCAGACTTTAATGCTCGCCATAAAAAATTTAACAAAACCTACTAGTTGCTAATATTCAGTACTAATACACCTCCTTTCGTTTCAAAGCAGAGCTCCCTATAACTCAGTTTTAGGACTGGCCATTATTTCTTGACGATTAACATTCCTAATTGTCAGAAGTTGAAGTGTCACAAATAGAGAAGAAACTTCTGTAATATGACTTTTATCCTCTTCAATTCCATATAAATATTTCTAACCGTAAAGGAGCACAGAAGATTTGTGGTAGCACACCATCACTTCTCCCTTTTAATAATAGAGAAATTGACATACAAGCTACTCTGGAATTGAGGATTTTACTCATGGCCCTCTGGAGGCCAGTGTACAGGATTTCGGACTTGACTGCTCTTTATTCATCCGAAATAATGTGCTTGTTTTGTTTCATTTGCACGCCTAAGAAAGTTTTTGTACAGTAAAAATTGCTTAAAGAATTAGGGCATTCTTGATTATTTCTTAGTTATATTCTGATTAGATAAACACTTTTGATTGGAATTATAATTGAAAGAGAGTTTTGAAAAGATCCGAAAATTTATACATCAAGAAAGACAACAATATGAAACTAGAACCTAACATGTTGTACTCACCCTTGTTAAATCTAGAAGCTACTCATTATCTAACTCAACACAATCTTTTTGTAAAGGCCGAAAGTATGCTGTGAATGAGAAAAATACAGAATGAACAAGATTCGGTTTGAATGTGACCTTATCCAACCACAGGATGGTGCACGATGCAGTTAGCTTGCATATCGCTCGTCTTAAGGAAAGACCTGACATTCAGATAATTCGAAGGAAAATCCTATGATTCATACATAAGCGAGCATAAGAAAAAAAAAAATCAGACATAAAATGCAGGAGCCAGTTCAGCCCATATATTATTTTGCTACAGATTTTGAGTCGTCCAATTTGTTAATATGCAATTCTACTTATTTCACTCGAGATGCGCAGCCAAGAATATAGTTCTGTGCAGTAAGTTGCCTTAAATTAAAACACCAAAATCTGCTTTTCCTATTCAATCTCCATGTCAATAGTTTGAGTTCAGTAAAACATTCAATTATATTAAGATTACCATCCCAAAGACTTAATTATGTAGGAATGAAATTTCAAAATGTAATTAATTAGAAACTTTTGTGATTGTTAATGGCACCGTATGAATGCTTTTACAAGTTATATTTGAATTGCTATTACTTTTATTATGGTTTTCTTGGAGTTAAGTTGACATCTGTGGAAGGTATGATGCAAATTTGGTCAATTACTTGGATTTGTATTACAGCCGAAAGTGATGAGAAAACCGAGGGAGGTGGGTCTTCAGACGAGGGAGATTGCGGCACTGGTGAAATGGAGTTCGAGGAAGTGGATCACCATTCACAAGACAGAGAATTGAAAGATCGTCTTCTTCGTAAATATAGTGGTTACCTAAGCAGTCTGAAGCAAGAATTTATGAAGAAGAAGAAGAAAGGAAAGCTACCCAAAGACGCTCGCCAGAAACTATTCGACTGGTGGACTTTACACAACAAATGGCCTTATCCTTCGGTAATTAATTCTTACAAGTTGGCTGGCTATTCAATCTCTGTACAAATTTTCTTGCCCTTATTCTCTCTTTTACTAGACAGACGAATATAATACCCTTTTTACTATCACTGCAGGAGACTGAAAAGGTAGCATTGGCTGAATATACTGGACTAGATCAGAAGCAAATAAATAATTGGTTTATAAACCAACGAAAGCGCCATTGGAAGCCCAGTGACGATTCTCACTCTCAGTACGTGGTAATGGAAGCCCACACTCCTCATCGTAATGCCTTTTACGTCGAAAGACATCTCATACCAGAGGGATCTGCCTTCCATTTAGATTGCTGAAGGAAGGGCCCTTCTTTTCTCTTAAAAGTTTTGTGGCCTTTCAGAATGCCCAGTCATGACACCAACTTTGCTTCAAAAGAAGATTAATTCATGCATACTCTCTTTTGATTAATATATTAATTATAATGCAATCCTGTATTTTTAATATATTGATTTTTCAAACAGTGCCTATATCAGGCATATTTATCATTATGTCATGGCTCAAAGTAAACAGGCGGGTGGTTGATTCTGTGGGGCACTCTACCCATCTAAACAGTCTCAGCGTGCCCGCTTTGTGCTAGTCTTCTCCATTAAATCTTAATCTAATGGGCTGAATATCATATGCAATTGGCAGTGGTTTATTTCATATAGAAATAAATATAAAAAAAAGATTTATTTTCATAGCGTGTGCTAAATTTCGAGGTACGCTGGAAAATGGGGAGTATACTATTTCCTAGAGTGGTATAGAGCTGTTTTTGTATTTTCAATGCGCTTCGATTGGCGCAAACGACTGGGACAGGATATACCCGATAGTTTCATTCTAATATCGTTCTGGGCGCCAGGTATTTGAGACACTCCAGTCTTTAGACTAGCTTTTGTGATGTTTTGGAAATTGCACATGATTTATGAAGGTGGTGAAAGAGAAATGGCCGTCCAAATCACCACGTAAAGAGTGTCACTGCTGTAAATATATCTGTCATAGTGGGGGGTAACAAAAATAAACACAAACCCTAAAACTATCTATAATAGCGAAACGAACATTGAATATAAAACAATCTAATCCATAGTTAAACGCTTTGGGTTTTCTTAGCATCCTTATGAAATCGTCGCGCCAATTGCTGAATGGAATGATCTCCTCGGTTGCTATAAGGTTTCGTTGTTACATTTTCTTTTTAACGAGAGCTGTTGCTTTGGTTTTAGTTGCTTGGTTTTAGGTTAGGCTTTCCATTTGAAAGATATAAAACAAACCGTGTTATCCAAAAGATAATTTGGCAATGTGAAGTGTGAAGGTTTTAGATTGTAATTGTTTCACCTTAAATGTGGGTAATTACACTGTAGGTTATTGGGATGACATGTTTGAGAGACAAGAAATTGTAATGTTGTATGGCCTCTAACAAAATGGCGTTTATATTAAAATTGGTCCACGGTATTTGGAAGACCCAATATGAAAAGAAATAAGGAAGATTATCGTGGCAGTTACACGACACTTTGTAACAAACATAAATATAACAGTAAATAAAGTCGTCATCATAAATATTATTGAAATTGTTTATTGGGAAGGATGTATGTTTGCAAGGCTTTTCGAGAAGTCGAGGATTAAGTTTACAAGGAGGATTGTAGGATTGTAGATTAAGTTTATATATGTATGCATGTCTATACATGTATATGTAATTTCTTAAGCCCATGCAAATACAATAAAGATTGATAGAAATAAGAAAAGTAAACACTTAAATTAAAAAAACAAAGAACAGGGAATTGTTTTTACACAAATACATAATAGTTTTATTATTTTTCTGATAATCAAATCTATTACAATGACTTTTCTTTATAGAGGTTTTCATTACAATTCCTTGTACATGCAAATTCTATAGAGGTTTTCATTACAATTCCTTGTACATGCAAATTCTATATTTCCCATGCATTTAGCATGCACAACTTAGACCATTTAAAAATAGGACTCTAAATATATCATCGGATATGCATTTATTCATGCAATCTAATAGTCTTAAAATAAAGCTACACATTGGAATAGACAAGGTGAATTGCATGGCGGTGAGGCACATGCATCAGTTCCCAATGTACTCCCCTTTGATGTTGAGACTCACAATATTATCTTGAAGTTTTGTAAACCGAACTTGAGTAACTCAGTGTGCATGATTATCTTCACTCTAGTCTTATAGATTCCCTTAGTACCCTTTGTAGGAGCTAACTACCCATTTACTCATTTCTCTCCCTCTTAAGAGATCACAAGGTTTTCCCTTCCTTTCTCTAACATAGAGAAGACTTATAGTCTCTCAAATCACATGACACCTTTTAATGTGCCAATCATAACAAACAGTCATCACCACTTGACTCAATCTTTCAAACTTTGTTTGTCAACCATTTCTTTTAACGTAGTCTTTTAAGCCACTAAAGGAAGTCGTCACGGTCCTAAAAAAGGAAGATTGTGAAAAAAAAGATACGTCGTGCATTGTAGAAGCTTGAGGATCGCCAAAGAGTATTGTACATGTTATAGAAGTTGTTGTTAAAGAGCCAGTGTTAATGAGGAACACCGTAGATCTACAAGATCTGTTGAAGAAAGAAGTTGTTGCATCACAAGGAGGAGGAATCATAGTCTTTTAAGAAGGTTTGTTTAATTTTTTTGTTTCAATGGGAAAGATGGGTAAGAAGGAGAAGAAATAAACTTCAAATTTAATGTGTGAGAAAGATAGTTTGATATAAGAATTGGTGAAGCTCAAAAAGTGTAACTCGGAATTGATAGAAATGATACTAGATTTTGGAAAAGAAAGATGTGATTATTTGTGTGAGAATGAAAATATGGAAAAAGAATTGGAGAAAGTGAAAAAGGAAAATGAAGAGCTAGAAAGAAGATTATAACTGTTTAATGAGGTCAAAAAGAAGAATGAAAATTTGGTAGAAAAGCTAAAGTTGTTGGAGAAAGAAAATGAGTGTTTGAAGTCAAAGCATTGGTATGCAATGTCTCATGTGGCATAGAAGATTTGTGTTCCTTTGATCAAATTGTTGATTTGTGTGAAGTTGCTTTTGATAAAGAATTTAAGACTAAAGGTCAAAAGGTGTTTGAAACTAAAGATTTTGTAGCTTGTGATGCTAATAACAAATGTTGGTTTGAAAATAATGTTGGTTTGGAATTATGAAGAAAATGGGATATGAAGGAAAAGGTTTGGAAAAATATTGGCAAGGAATGAGAGAGCCCATTTAGGCAGTTGTGAGGCCAAAGAATGAAGGCCTAGGATATGGTCAAAGAGATAGAAATGATGTAACAAGTGTTACAGGTACATGCAAATCAACTCAAGGAATACAGTGTTTGCAATGTTCACATTGTCATAGGGAAGGACATAACAAAGAGAAATATTGGGATCTTCATCATTGTACAATTTGTGGG
>VDFB02064880.1:0-16441 GCA_007258455.2 Sequoia sempervirens | reverse complement strand
ATCTTGAATAGCTATGATAAATTCATTCTACAATGGAAGCAACAGAGACGTCTACATAAAAGCAATGTGCATTTATTTTGACGTTTCCACTGTTTACCGTTACAACTCGCCTACGTTACAGCTCACCTGGTAACTGACGAGGAAGAGTAAGCGCTTGGGTTGGATGAGAGACGAAAGTGGAAGAGTGGGCACTGAGCTAAGGTTACATATGGATGTACAATATTTGCATCCTTAATCTTCTACTCTAGACCTAGTGTGTGCTTCTTTCTTTACATCTGCAACTACACCCGAAAGTTGTATGTACACTACAAATAGGAAATAGGTGAGCAAACTCTGGAGAAAGTCATTGAGACACTGCATCGTTGGTTTATCATTAAGTGCCTCAGAGAGTGAAAGAGGTTGGATCATTTGGCATTGGCGTCTATCTATGCAAATTCTTGAGGTAAGTCAGTCATGAGTTTTATCTCATTCTAAGACAATTTTGTTGTTATCTGTTTAATGAAGGCATTGGTTCTGTAGTTTTCTTTATTATTTATGATTTCATTGTAATATCCAATGTTAGATTGATATTCGATTTGATGTAGAGATATTTCAAATTCTGAAATGAATATTACGTTTATTCTGTGGTTGTAAATTTTTATACACCAGATTAGGCGCAACATCCATCTACAACAGAAATATACACTTGCGATTTAAGGTTTTGAATCAGGTTTGAATTTTCTGAATTTAAGGATTTTAAATTTACGAGTTTAATTTGCATTTAAAGGGTTTAAATTTCTAGAAATATTATTTGAATTGTATTTGCCATTTTTTCACTTTGTGGATTGTTTCAAACATGAAGCCAGTTTTTTTAATTCTATTTCATGCCTTAACAATGGAAGAGCATGAGTGACCGACCATTGATCTTCCTGTTCCTTTTCACCTATTTGCCAATTTTTCTATTTTAAATTTAAATAAAACAACAGATCTTACATATTTTTTGGTGAAAACATACCATTCAACTCCTTGAATTTTTCAACATGTTAACATATTAACTTTTGATGTTTTTAGCCGTCTTTATGTAATGTTACAGGTAAGTGTTGTAATTTCCATTGCTTTGGTTTTGAAAAATTTAAGTTAGAGTGATTATATGAGCAAATAGATAATATTAACAGGGAAAAGTGATGCATTTCATTGTGTTTGAGAGAGAGAAGTAGTAAAATTTTGGTAACGCTAAACTGATTATTTTAGTAAATAATTAATTTATAGTGCTGAATATGTAAAATTTATGCAGATCTGCTAGATTGATTACTTCTACATAATTCAAGTTAATTTGTTCAAATCCCTAATATCCTAAAAATGTTATATCAAATATTTTTTGAATATAGGGTCTTTTCCCCGACTTGTATACAAATCCTATATTATATCTTAAATGCTCTAAATTACTAAGTGAATTTAGAAAGGTGTCTAATATACAAATGCTATATTATCTTGTTATTCCCTTCTTTAAATTAAATTGAATCTCTTCATCTTAAGATTGTGGTTTTGCCATGGGGTAATTTGCAGCATTTGGACAGGTAAACGTTAGACATTTTAATCAAATGTATTTAACATTCTTACCACCTCCTTCCTTACATTTTGAATAAATTAAGATTTTTATCATAGCTGCTAAAGTTTCTTCTAATTTCTAGTTAAATCCTCAGTTATTTCTTTCATATACAAATCATTTCCATCATCACTCATATAAATATTCTTAAAATGTTCAGAATACAATTCGAGAATAAATCTATTTGTTATAGCAAGAGAACCGAGAGATTATGGCTTCCAGTACCGTCCTAGCCAATGTCATAGGCCAGCCCTCGTTATCTCAATGAGGCTTGCAGGGCAAGTCTGCTGGGGATCGAACCCAAGACTTCAACCCAGTATGCGACCCTTACTCACCAGTCATTGTTGTCTGACATCACCTAAACTAAACAATAACGTTGCTTTTGATTATGCCAATATAATTTCTGTAGAAGTTCGGACTAAAGCAAAAAAGACTAGATATAGGACACATCTTAGTATATGTCACATAAGTTAGCTCCAACCCAAGGCAGAAATAAACGATGGCTGAATTTAGCATAACATTTGTAAACAAACATAGCGGGAGAAGTAAAGACTAGCAGGAGTAGCAGAAGGAGAGATAGACAGTAGAAGGTGAAGGTGAAAAAGATTTTGGGCAGCGAAGGAATGATGATAAGCAAAAGGGATTTCAATCATAGGCAAATGTGGCCGCTCCAGGTGGATTATGGCGAGGTTTTTAAAAAACCTGCAAATTCTCCTACCATGATTAGCTCTTGATATCAGTGGAGGATTTGATATGCATCAATAGGATCACGGAAAAAAAAGATTGTTACAATGCCTTGAAGCCAATTTAACTTATAACTTGTTAAAAGTGTAGAAGATTAACCACCATTGCTTTGTTTCTGAAAATGATCCAGATGCATTGCTTTGTTTTAGGATATCAAGCTGCATAGTTGTTGTGTAATTTCAAATTTTGTAAGATATGTTTCAGCACTTTTATTTCCATTTTTATTGATTATCATATCTAGTCAACTGTAGTTGAAATTTTCTATATGTTATAGAATTAGTATATTAGGACACTGTCCACTATAGGCACGTATTAGAAAGTAAGGTAAATATGTTATTAAACTTGTGTTTTAAAACATACTTTGTTTGTCACTTGTTATTTCTTTATTATATTTACTGATTCTTTTTGTCAATAAGGTTGCGTTGCTGTGAAATTCCTGCTAAATGTTGACAGGACAATTTTTTTTTAAAGTTTTGACAAATTGAAAATAGCACTGATTCGGTTAAATTGGTGTAAGAATAAACTATTAACCATTTTTAAAATTGCTATTTATGGCGTTCAATATAGTAATATTTCAGCAGCCTAATACAAACCAAGAGAGACATTCTATACATTAAATTAGACAGGTCTAAGGTCTGTTTGTGTAACCTAAATTACATGTTTAAAAAACAACTCTTAAAGAGGACTTTTATAACAATGACATCCTCCACAAAGAACATTCAATAAAAAGAAAAAATAGTAAAACTTAAGAAACTGTGTTTCAGAAAAAATTTAATGGATTTGTATTTTTTTAAATGTAGAAGAATAAGTTTTCAAAAAACCATAGGCTCAAATAGGTTTTCTTTCCAAACAAGATAATAACACAATATTTTACCACACGCCAGAACCTCTTTTCAGGTAATATTGTCTTCAAAATATAGTCCAGTCTTCTAAGAAGCTATAGTTACCACTCAACATAACACAATGAATTGTATGTTGGAGATGATAAAATGACTTGAACCGAAGACGAAGATTCAGTATCACTTATTTTTCAGTCTTTCTGATATTAACCATTGAAACCCACAACATTCATTATCTTCACACTCAAAACTTATAACAAGCATATGCTTCCCTTAGATAGCAATCACCCTATCAGAACTAAAAGTTTACAAAAGGACAGCATGTATTCCACTGTATTTTCAAAATTGATTTTCAGTTTATAAACCTGTTAATTAATAGGTGCACCTGCATATACAACCACTACTTAGATCCCGGATTGATAAGCAAACTTTCTAGTTTCCTCATATATCTACAGCATACCAACATAATAACAGAACAATTAAGAAGATGCGAATATAAAAATAGATAAAACAGGTTGTTGCAATATCTGAATTGCTATATAATCCATATTGCAACTTAGCTCATATGGCTTAAGGGAAACATAATCCATTTACAGAACATCCCCATTCAATGCCCTCAAAAAATATCCAACCATAACCTTCACCTTTCAGCATTCATGAAGATATGTAATATAATCCATTTATAGAACGAAACAGCAGCCATACCACTGCCTTAAGGGCAATACGGCAATATTATTCCATTTTGCATAATCATCAGACCTTGATCCATCCATATGTCAATCATAGCCTTTTCAGTAAATACAACTTATATTCTCTTGTCATTGATATATGTTGAAAAACTCATCCAACAATAACTCAATTAGATCATCATAAAAAGTATAGATAATAACTTCTTCCTAGTGTGTCATCATTAAAAGTATAGATAATAACTTATTCCTAGTGTGTATGTATGCCTCTTTGTCTAAGAATACATTCCATCTCAGCATACCTTAGTACAGCTATTATAACAATTAGCTTAAGAAAGTGCTCTTAAAAGAAAAACCATTTAACAATACAATACAAGCACAAATTGTTTACAGATGTAAGAATAGCTTAACCAAGATTTCCACTAACCAACTAATTCAATTAATAGCAACTGGGGCATATATCCAATAATTAATGTAAAAACAAGAAAATATATACAACCTCTAAATTTTTGTACATTAGTTTTGTAATTTTTTTTAAGTACATTTCAATTAAAAACCTAACATGATGAGGCATTAAATATCATATGCATTCAATAAAGAATCTTCTTTAAAAATGTTCAAAATGTTTAAGAAACTTGAAGAGTTATTTAGTGAGGGCAATTTACAAGGCTCTATTCCAACTTGTTCCAACTTGAACAGGACAGAACATTCCAAAACTTAAAATTAAATAGCACAATTAAGTAAAAATTTAGGACTGCTGCTGCTATGGATAGTCATTTAGAAAGGGCAAACAACAGGACTCTAATCCAACTTTTGGAGTAGAAAACATTCCAAAACTTAATATTGAATCGGTGCAAAAGTAGTAATTTAGGACTGCTACTACACACTCTATTGTGATCATGTGAAAGAAAATATTAGCTGCAATAGAAATTCTACACCAGTTTTGATCTGACAGTAATGAAGAGACATGTACTCTTATCATATTCAAATATTGAAACATACAAATTACCATGTTTCACATGATTAATAAAATCTATTTTTTTATATAATCTTCAATTCCACTGTTGGTATTCAGTTAATACTACATCTATTTTTTTAGAATGATGTTGTTAATATGTTATAAAAGATCAAAAGTCATATTAAAATGCCTCCTTCACATCTTGAATTATGATGAATTTCCTAAGATCCACATAATAAATGTCATTCAATTACTTAAAAAATCAAGTCGACAGATACCACCAACTGCTTCACCAACTTCTGCAGTTATCCAATGTAGAATGATATTCTGAGGAAACCAATTTCCATAATTTTAAAAAAAGACCCACACAGTGATGCACACACACACACCTGTAGCCACACACCATATATACATACCCATATATTTCAGAACCACTCGATTTTTGAGAAGCAGTGGAAGAATTCAGGCACTTGCTCTTCTAATGATGGAGGGAGAGGAATGAACTCAACCAAAAATCAAGGCCCTCAATTTTGGCAAAGTTGGGTTCTGAGGGATGTGTAATATCAACAATCAATATGCCATCCTGTTTTATGAGGAATATTATCTTTCAGAAATCATTTGGTGCATTTTTGTTCTGTTGAATCATTCTTCATATAAGAGGCCAGTAGTATGAATTTTTGTTCTTTTGAATCATTCTTGATGTTAGAGACCAGTTGTATGAAATTTTTTTCTTGCATACATATATGACATTGTCCACCTGTTTTGGCCATCTACATCTTTTTGAATCTTTGACAGAGTAGTTGCGAGTGCTAATATGCATTATTTCAAGAATATTTGGAAGATTTCACATTGCACTCCTTTCTGGCTGTGGGTCTTGACTATAGGTTGCATTCTGAAGAAATTTTTAGTTTTACCTTTTTCCATGAAGAATTAAGTTTATTATTTAAAAAGCCTTTGTGCCTGCCATATCCAGATGATTATGATTATTGAATCAAATTATGGAATATTTGAATTTTGAACATTTAATGATTGAATTTAAAAATATGTTTAGATCATTACGGGATGATTAATGAGGAAAGATCCAACTATTTTTTCCAGACAAGGTAGAGGAATGCATAAACACAATGCAATAAAACTGAGCAGACATTAACTATTGCTAGCATACAAGTTCTGAACATCAGTGTTTTCTTGAAGGATTGGTACAAAGAGGCAGTCTTGACAGTATCGATTTTTTCATTCTCCACTAAAGAATCTCAATAAGCAGATTTCAATTACAGTCTTTAGCAGTAATCCCCACCAGGACAAGTTCTAATTTTATGCAAACTTTCCATTGTATTCCTTGACAATAGACAACAAGAAGTCTGTCTAAACAAATGTAGATTCGCATATATAAATTAGGTTTAAGTGACAGAGTTAACATGGGCATAATATAATATAATTAATGCAAGACAACAAGACCATTAGTACTGATAATGTAAGGGTAGATAATTAAGATCTCTTTGTATCCAAGCAATGGATTGAATATAAGCCCTGTAAACAAGGAAAACATTGAGATTGCATTGATGAAATTGCCGCTATAAGGTTCGCATTTTCACTAATAGAACAGTGTAAGATGCCTGATCATGTTTAATGAAGTTTTGATACCTGATTATGTTTAATAAAGTTTTATGTTCCTAGGAAATTCAGAATTTAACAATAAGCCACTGAAAACATATGGAACAGTGAGCAACACTTCAAACCCTTCCTACAAATGTAAACAGTTACAGTATTTTGAGTACAAAGATTTAGGTCAGTCCGACCCAGATGATCACCAATTCAGCTTAGAATTAAAAAAAAACACAGTATGACTGTTCAGCGCACCCAGAAATGGATTCTAAAGTAAGATCTCACCAGAGGGAGTAACTGAAATGCATGAATGCACTATTGGAGACCTCACTTGTGATGGAGCACCAAAGAAACTTGGAGAAAGCCATTTTACAGATGGATTTGCACGATTTGGCATTACAGGATGCAATCCAATTTGATGCATCTGATGCTTGAGGTTCCAAGGGCAAAGCAAAGGTGGCTTAAGTGTAGAAGGCCAAGAAGTGATAACAAAGGAGGGGCAGCTTTTGGATGTTGAATCTTATTCATAAATGGGCCTTGTGCTTTTTTCCCATTAGAAATGGTGGGGGAATGTATAGTGAAGGCAAACCACGCGATGCCGGCAAAATTTTGATGAAATGTTGGTTTTCATAAGAACCACTAGGCGACTGATACTGCCCATAACATTCTTACCGATTCCTTCCTTACATTTTGAATAAATTAAAGACTTTTATCATAGCTGCTAAAGCTTTTCTAATTTCTAGTTAAATCCTCAGTTACTTATTTCATACAAATCATTTCCATCATCACTCATATAAAAATTCTTAAAAAGTTCAGAATACACCTGAGAATAACTATTTGTTGTGGCAAGAGAACCGGGAGACTATGGCTTCCACTACCATCCTAGCCATTGTCACAGGCCAGCCCTCGCTATCTCAATGAGGCTTGCAGGGCAAGTCTTCCGGAGATCGAACCCATGATTTCAATCCAGTATATGTCCCTTGCTCAGCAGTCATTGTTGTCTGACATGACCTAAACTAAACAATAGGTCTTGCTTTTGACTATGCCAAGATAATTTCTGTAGAAGTTCGGACTAAAGAAGAAAAGACTAGATATAGGGCACATCTTAGTATATGCCACATAAGTTAGCTCCAACCCAAGGCAGAAATAAACGATGGCTGAATTTAGCATAACATTTGTAAACAAACATAGCGGGAGAAGCAAAGACTAGCAGGAGCAGCAGGAGAGATAGACAGTAGAAGGTGAAGGTGAAAAGGATTTTGGGCAGCGAAGGAATGATAATAAGCAAAAGGGGTTTCAATGATGGGCAAATGTGGCTGCTTCAGGTGGATTATAGCGAAGTTTTCTTAAAACCTGCAAATTTTCCTACCATAATTAGCTCTTGATATCAGTGGAGAAGATTGTTACAATGCATCAATAGGATCATGGAAAAAAGATTGTTACAATGCCTTGAAGCCAATTTAACTTGTAACTTGTTAAAAGTGTAGAAGATTAAACACCATTGCTTTGTTTTTGAGAATGATCCAGATGCATTGCTTTGTTTTAGGATATCAAGTTGCATAGTTGCTGTGTAATTTCAAATTTCGTTTGATATGTTTCAGCATTTTTGTTTCCCTTTTATAAGTACTATATTATATTTCAAGGGGATTTTGAATATGTATTTTAATCTAGTCTATTATATGAGGTGTATCACACAATTTACAACTTTATTACATTGATGATGGATTGAGTGTGATCCGTTGATGAAAAAAACTTAAACACAATCAAAAATCCAGAAATCACAAAATCTTCAACATGATAGATTGTGGAAATCTCATAGCATTAACTTTATTACTGTCAAATATGTTTAAATAGATTTATTAGTGTTGACATTACAATTTATTTTGAATATGAATTTTTGTAAAGAGTTTGATTTAGATTAGGAGTATTAGAGTTCAATTTAAAGTAGCACAAATGTTTGTATTGAATAAAATATCAAACAGTTATAAAATTGTGCGCTATATCACAAAAGCTTGGGTATTTATAATTTTATACATAAGAATATTTTAAATTGGCAAATTAGTTGTTAGTTATTAAGCTTTTATGTGTAAAGGAATATTAATATCATTAAATTAGATATTAATGTTAGATTTATTTTACTTGGTTATGTAGGGATTGTAGTCATTTTTCACAAAGTCAAGAGGAGTATAATGCATTTTTTTCACAAAGCAAGAGGGAAGTATATCGTCTTTGAGGTCAGTTAATTTCTACTTTCTTCAAAATCTCTATAGATTTACACATTTCCAATCTTAATTAATATAAGACCATGTTTAATGTATTATCATGTTTCTTCAAAATTTGTATAATAATATAATATAATATTATAATAATTATAATGTAATATTATAATATTATATAATATAATAATATAATATAATATATAATATATAATATTATATATAATATATAATATATAATATTATAATATCATAGTATATAATATAATAATGTTATAATATTTTAATAAAATTAGCAAATATAACCTATATATAAAATATGTCCAAATGTATTGAGGCGTTGAATTTTTATTAAAGTTGAATGATGAAAAAATTAAACGCCTCAACATATTTTATATATAGGTTATATATTTGCTAGTAGCAGTCGCGACGTGTGTAACACATTGAATAAATTAATATATTTAGGGTTATGATTTGAGTTAGCATTTAGGATTAGGGTTTATATCATGGTTAGGGTTAGCATTAGGGTTAGGGTTTGGTTTAGATTTATTATTATGACTAGGGTTAGGGTTTAGTGTTAAAGTTGGGTTTATGGTCATAGATAGTGTGAGAATTATGTTAGGGTTAGGGGTAGAATTATGGTTAGGGTTAGGGTTTGGATTATAATTATAACAGGTTTCAGATTAAGAATAAGGCTCTGGTTAGTGTTAAGGGTAGGGTTGGAATTACTATTAAGGTTTGTATTGGAATTATAATTAGGGGTAGGGTAAGGATTTATATTTGGTTAGGGCTATGGTTTGGGTTAGGGTTAGGGTCAAGGTTAGGATTAAGGTTAATTAGCATTAGGGTTTGGATTTGGTTTATGATTATGATTATGGTGAGGGTTAGGGTTTAGACTTATTATTAGGGTTATAGTTAGTGTTATGGTTTAGTGTTAAGGTTTAGTGTTATACATTGAATAAATTAATATAATTAGGGTTATGATTAGGGTTAAAATTTAGGGTTACGATTTATATCACAGTTAGGGTTAGCATTAGGGTTAAAGTTTATATCATGGTCAGGGTTAGCATTAGATTTAGGGTTAACCATATAGGATTAGGGTTTAGCATTTAGGTTTATGATTATGGTTAGGCTTAGGGTTTAGGCTTATGGTTAAGGTTATAGCTACAGTTAGGGTTTATTGTTAAGGTAAGTGTTATCATAAGGTTTATGGTTAGGGTTAGAATTTTGTTCTATGGTTAGGATTATGTTTAGGGTTTACATTAATGTTCTGGTTAGGGTAAGAATTATGGTTAGGGTGAGGAAATGGGTAGGATTGGGATTATTATTATGATTATGATAGAATGATAGAATAATAGTTATGGTAGGTTTAAGTTCAAGATTAGGATTAGTGTTAATGTTAGAGTTCAAATAATGGTTAGGCTTAGGGTTTACATTATGGTTAGGATTATGCTTAGAATTAGGGTTTGGGTTATAGACACACACACACACATATGTGACACATTTAGTATTTCATATATTTGTGACACATTCATTACAATTAATTTTTCACATATATTTGCCTCACATCTACTTCAAGACATTATTTAATGCTACACATTTTAGAAAGCCACGTAGATTACAAATAAGTAGTAGAACAAAATATAAGTAGGAGGTATTTTTCCACAGCGTGTCAAATTATGATATTGCTATCAGGATTCAACTGTGTAGTTTCGAGTCAAACTCATTGACCCATGTTTCATGGGTAGTGGTTCAACAAGAACCCATCTCTCATGATATCGAATGGTCCACTTAGCATTCATTGCATCTAGGTGATGCTCACAGAGGTGAAGCACTGGTCCGTCCCGGGAGGTCACCCATCCCAGTACTGCTCCAGCTCAAGCGCGCTTAACCGGGGAGTTTTCTCTAAGGTTAAGCCCGCTTGAGTTGTTACCCCATTTGCAAAACCTTCAGCAAGTGTTGTGCCTTATGAACCATTCATAATAGAGCCCCTTTAGCTCATCAATTGATAAGTAGGAGGTATTTTTCCACAGCGTGTCAAATTAATATGTGTTTCACTACAACCAACTTGAATAACTAAGAAGTATCAAAGGTCAAATAAGAAGTAACTATATGAAAAACACTTCATTGTAATGATGTAGGTACATCACATATTCTTCAATGATGAGATTGGTATTGCGACCTTTATTTTCATAGATGGAAATGCAACTACTTTTATGGATGTCTCATTAACTACTTTTGCAACATCTTCCATTTTCAATATTTCTAGTTCTTCAACAGTGTCAATCATTAAGGCTGTGTGTTCAATATCTTTGACGATTTTTCTACAGGACTCTAAAACAGACCTTGCACATTTGTCCACATTAGTTTCAAAAACTTCATTCAAGTTTACAAAGGCATTTGGGCTTGCAACAATGATTTCTGATTCATTCTCTGAAACATCCATAGTTTGAATTCTTTGCTGAAATTTAAAAAAAAAAAGATTAGTATTTAGGAATTATGAGAATAAAACTATCCACCATAATTTGTGATAAAATAAAAATTGAAATTAATAATGTTTAGTAATACACGCTATGAAAAATACTTAGAATAAGATATTAGTTGACTTACTATGTTGAAACATCACCAAAATCATTTGAAATACCAAAAATAGTATATAGAATTATAAGGAAATGATGTTACATAAAGAAATTTAAACTTTATATTTTATTAAACTACGAATAAAATACATTCAATGACATAATAGATGTTGATAAATTTTATATAGTAGATGATTAGTTGTGTAATTACCAAACTCTTTCAATATAAAAAAATGAACATGTAGATTTTTACTACCAAGCATTTGGATCAAGAGAGAAAGGATCATGATATTGTTGATTAATTAGAGAAGTACAAACAACAAAAGTGTGTTGACAATATTTATTACATCAAATAATTTCTAAGGATTTCAGTATGCTCTCTTCTTCTTTTCTTCTAGCAACTTGTTTTCCTCTCTTCATTTTTTCATATCTATCATATGTGAAGGGTGGCATAATTCTTAAGCCTTGCAAATATTTGACACGTGATATTGCCACAAATTTTAGACCACTTCTTTCAGTGGGACCTATATCAATAGTAGCTTTCTCTAGTGTCATCCCTTGTGACTTGTGTATGGTTAAAGCCCAAGCCAATCTCAATGGAATTTGTTTTGTGCTACCCCTATCAATTGCTAGAATTGGAACTCTCTAGGAATGACGGTCATCGAAATGCATTCCATAGTAACTATCAAAATCTACAAGTACATATGATGGTGGTAGAGGTGGTGCACTTTCAGGTCTATATACAATACTTCAAATATATTCGAGTGCTCCATTGACAAGACCTGCTTTAATCCATAAGTTTGAAGTTAGCATTACCCTTGCATTTTTGTTGAGTAATAGTTCCATGTCAAGCTCATCAATTCCATCTCCATCTATAGAACTATATGTTGTTTTAACAACAATGCTTCATGCAATGGGGTTTGATAATGATTTAGCTTTCTCTTATTATGATTGTGCACATTATCATTTGTTGAAAATAAATGAACACTATTTTTGAACTCGTCATTTTCTATAGTACTCATGTTTGCATTGGATCTTGACATAAGTAACATCCAATCATCTATTGTAGGGTTCACATCCCTTATGTTTGATAGAAGAACACAAAATCTTTCTTGCTCATTGCTTTGTCCATCTTGTTTGAAAATATGGCTTAAAGTAACTACAGTTTTGAATTCTTCCCATAGCAGCTTTGCATGCCTTCTGCTTTCGTATGTTGGTCTACCATTTCCAGGAGGAAATTATGCCAAATCTCCAACCAATATCATAGATATGCCTGAAAGAATATTATAATATGTATATTAAAAAAAAATTACTTTAAAATTAGTATTCTAATAGTAAGGAACAAAATATATTACAATGTAGGTCTCTTATTCTATGAAATTTAAATACTAAACATACCTCCAAAAATTTTATGGCTATTTTATGTAAATGCTTGTCAAAGATGAGATTCTATGTTTTGGAGTAACCTCTCTCCCAGGAAGCTCATTTCATCTATCACTATATATTTTATGTGAGACATTTCCTCTTGGAAACTTGCAAGTCTTGTGCCTTGTAGCTCATTGAATTCTTTTATCGGTATTCTCAACTTAGAATGAATCATTGATGCTCCAATGTTGAATGTTGCAACTCCCGTCGATGCAAGTAGAAGTAGAGAAGAGCATTGTGGAGAGGCTGCATTTTGTAATGCTTGATTGATTGCACCAATTAAATATAACTTTCTTGTTCATGTTGTGCCTTAGATTATCATATATAAGGGTGATGCATCTTGACATGTATGATAGTGGGAGATTATGATGTTAACTGCTTTATTTTGTTTGTCACTGAGGTTTCCATAGTGCACACATTGTGGTATCTCATCATGAATAAGACAATCGGTATTTCTCATCAAGTTAATGAAATTTGTAGCTTCATTTGTGTATTGTTCATTTTGAAATTCTTGAACCAATCTATTTGTCAATCTATATCTCTTCCGCCCAACATATCTATCTTTGAAACTTGCATAATCTGTCCATGATGAAGTCTAGACAAAATCTCCCATTCGTTCTCTGTAGTAGTACCTTGGGCATTATCGTTACCTTCAGATTTTAAATTAGTCTCATTTTCAGTATTTTCAATATCTCCTCTTCTTTCTAGGTTCCATTGATTATATCTGAAGTTATCCCATGTGGCAACTATAGATTCATCACTATTACCAATATTTGTGTGAATGTCATGTGTTTCCATGCGGATCCCACAATAGTGGCTTTACAACTCTTTGGCCACAACCGGATACACCTAAATTATTATTTTAACTAAATCTTCAAGCATCTCGAAAGTACCTATATAGTAATCTAAACTGAAGGATTTGAAGATGATGCAAACTAGAGTCTTGTCACATTTTGTCTTTAGATTCTAAAAATATTTTTTTCAAAATTTTTGGAATTAGATTGCATTTCTTTTTCCATCTCCTATGAAAATTGGTTTTTCAGAAAACAACATTTTTAAAAAGTGACGCACACCATATAATGTATAACTTTTTTCCATGAAGGATAAATTCTAATTCTTTCAAATTTAGATTTGTAACTTTGATATCTAGTGCTTCCACTTGGTTAGACAAATTTTCATTGAATATTTTTCCTTAATCAAGTTTCCAAGTCAAACCAATTACAAACCAGACATAGGCGGACCATATAACGCATAACTTTTTTTTGTATACATATCAAAATTCATTTTTTTTTTGTTGGATCAAGGACTCTAAATTATCCGTGCACTCATATTTTTCTTAAATTTTGATAATCTACTATTTTCCACATGTGCGTAATATAGACCTTCATTTTCGATGAAAAACCTATGTTTAATAACACTAAAAAACAAATATATAATAAAACCAAAACATATTAAAATTATATTCGTTGGATAGCTCATTCCAAGGACTACTTGATTCCAATTGGGTTTGTGAGGATTCCTCCATTTTCATCCTCAACTCCGGAAATTCCAGCGCCAAAATTTGCCTTTTGTGTGTCCTGTGGAGGGGATGGAGGGATTTCCAGGGGGTTCCATCAGAACCGTGGTCTGGCTTCTGCATCTTGGCTCTGAGCTAACTCCGGTCTCACCTTAACCCCTTCTATATGCTTTCTAAATTTTAAGTAAAATTTTAAGGGTTCGCCGAACCCGGTGCCTATCGAATCCCTTTGGTTTAGTCGAATCCTCTAGGTTTGTAATTTAACCCCAAAATCACTTTTTGCATGGGGCCATTTTTTCTAGTTTTCCTTTCCTCCATCAAATTGTAAACTACTCATTGTGGTTTCACCTTTTATAAAGCAATAACTCTGAAGAGAAAAAATAATCCATTTTTGTGAGTGACATGCAGGAATTGATTGAAATCTAGGAAATACTCTTACAATAGTTGCTATTTTTCTTGGACTCCATTTGTTGTCACCTCTCCTTTTTTTGTTATATATCCATGATTCCACAACATCAATAAGGCACAAAGCTTCCATAAATTGGGGCCTATTCCTATAAGCATCGATGAAAGATATGGTTTGTTCCTCATTCTCTTCATCAACATTTAAGTCTACACATTTTAATACTTCCTTTGAAACATTTAAGTTCACAAATACTCTACTACTCTATACGAATGGAAGTTCTAGTAGCATATGACTTGTTTCTTGGGCTCCAATATCTCTTTCTATTAGTGTTTCAGTGAGAAGCCGTCTATAAAATTTTGATGCTAAATTATCAGGATTTTCTACATTTGCTAGTCAAAACAACATCTAATGGTATGTTTCTGAACTTCTTTCAGCTTTGGGTGCATAATTTGCAATATACTTAATTATGGCATGTTTCGACATAACAGGTTGCCAATCAATATTTGCTCTCCACAGTTGGAGTATGTAACAGTTGTATGAATTAACTCTATCATCATTTCCAAATGCCTCAAATTTTATCTTGCTAGTTTCTAAATCTCTATTTATTTTCTAGATCCTTCTAAATTCAGTGGCCATGGTGCATTATATCTATACATCATTACCATATTTTCTTGGTAAATAAAATGATATATTAAAGGAGAACAATATTTATATTTGAAATAAATAAAACTGGTTAGGAAGCATTTACCTGCAAACCAATTTTCTTCTCTTTTTGCGTAGACATGCACCTTCTTTGCACATTGTGTGTCTTTGTATGGTATTTAGAATCTCGTCATAGTCATTTGTTGAAAGAAGTTTCTTTCAGTTGTCTAGTGTTTTTCAAACATGGGTGCAGATTGAAATTTTGATATGCCTGGAACATAAATTTAGATCTATCAATATCATATTTGTTCTATTTTTAAAGTAACTATATTAAATAAAAGGTTTAATTTGTTAACTCACTATAATCATACCTATATGTTCTGAAGGTGTGTATCTCATCGAGGGTTGCATGCGTGAACTAAATCATGGAGATATGATGCAACATAGTATAATTGATCTGAATTATTCCAATCTATAGTTTCCATATTTGGTGCTCCATTTAACCATATAAAACCATGCACATGCGTGAATCCCCTATGCTTTCATTCCTATCTGCACCAATAGTCTTTAACATTCATACTATTCTCGAGTATCTCTTTTTTGAAAGTTGAGTTTCGTAAATGCATATATTGTGCAACAATGTGTGGGTAGGCAATGACATTTTGTTTCCGCCAAAGTTGTGCTTCTTGTGGAGTGCTTGGTGGTGTTCCAGGCATCAATGCGTGCAAATCTAGCCAGTACAAGTCTGTTGCACTTAATGTGAAAAATATTGGTGGCGTTCCAATTTGATGAAGCATGTCTACTAATTATGCTCAACACTTTTCCCAATATGATCTTGTTCCCCTTAAACTGGTTCCAAATCACATCAATTTGTTTGCTAGATGGGAGTGTGGTGTGTTCTCCATATGTTCACGCAACTCCTGTATTGTGATTGGCATTTCGTGCAAACTTCTTTTAACATAAATTGTTGTGTTATTTTGTGCTCGGTGTCTCATAATCATATTTATCATGTATAATAATGAAACCTTGGATGCTTTCCAAATCTATTATCTCTATATCGTAGCAGGTGCTTGAAAAATTCATGAAGATGTATTCTCCTTAGTCATGGTTCCAACCAATCACATTTACCATTGGGAAAGAAACAGGGAAATGTCTTGTCAAATAAACCTAGCGTGGTATATTCAGTTATGGGAGACGCACCAATGGTAGGCCAATCCATCATCACTGTTGGATCTACATT
>VDFB02064879.1:0-62856 GCA_007258455.2 Sequoia sempervirens | reverse complement strand
AAGCCAAAGGGCTCAAAGGGCTTTGGAAAGGGAAAGAAGACAACTTGCAGCTAGTAACCACTCTATTCAAAGTAATAAAGTGGGTGAGCAATTGGTAAATGAGTTGAGGGATTTCATGGAGCAAAATGAGAAGACAACCCAATTACTCCTACAAACCCTTCAAAATATGAACAACTCAATTAATGCTCTTAGACCCAACCAAACTAATCTAAGGGATGCTAGTTCTAGCCATTCAAAAAATGACAATAGAGCTCCACTAAGGTCAACACCTAGGGTAACCAAACCATCCTTCTTACCTAGAGAGGGACCATCAAGAGCAGAAGAAATCAATACACCAAACAATAACTTAGACGAGTATGCACAAGCATACTCAAGACTTAGACCTTGAAATAAGGAGGAATATTCCATTTCAAGAGTATTGTGTGGTTGGAACAAGAAGTAACCTTAGAAGAGGAAGGGGTCAACCTAATAAAAATTTACATCAAAAGGTGGGTAAAATGACTCTACCCAACTTTGATGGGTCAGGAAAGGTCACTGACCATTCAGGGATCCAAAAATATTGCATACATATCTATCTCTCAATCCCATGTTGGAAGAAGATGCCATCAAATTTGGGAAGGGGTTGCACACGACTGGTGGCACCATCGTTTGATTACTCAAGGGCACCACAGTATAACAACCTATGATGAATTCACACAAAAGCTTATGGACCGATTTGACCAAAAACACCCTAAAAGACACTTTAAAGAACTAACACAATTAAAACAAGGATTCGTAGAAGACTATATAACTGAATTTCAAACGGTCTCAGTCATGGTACCTGGAATTACGAAGAAAAGACGAACTTACCTATTTACTGAAGGACTATAAGAGTCAATTCGTGGTTTAGTAAGTGCTTTTGACCCCACATCTCTTCAAGATGCAATTCAAAAGGCCCTAAGGTTAGAAACCACATCAACAAAGGAAAAGAGCCAATCCAAGAACATACCTTCAAGATCACAAAACCAACCCCCTTACAAAGGAAATTGGCAACAAAAGTCATTACCTTCTCAATCACACACAACATGGGAAGAAAGCTCAAACCTCTGAAGAAAGGGATTATGTTTTGATTGTAAGGAAAAATGGGAGCCGAGACATATGTGCACAAGGAGAGGAAAAGCACTCAACTTAGAAGTAATATCGGATGAGGAGATAAGTGAAGAAGAATATGAAACCCAAAGAAAGAAAAGGAAACAAGAGGGTGAAGAAAATGGAAGTGGTACATTAGCCACACATTCGAGAGCAGTCAAATACCACTCTTTTAGAATTTGTAGTGTTCTAAAAGGGCAAAAAGTGATTGTCCTAGTGGATAGTGGCACCACTCACAACTTCATCGACAAAAGTATTGTGAAAAGAATAAAATTAGAAACAAATTTTTTTGAAGGTTTCAAAGTGGTCATGGCGGACGGATTTACTACTCCATGCACACAAAGAATCCAATAACTAAGTATTACCTTAGGAAGACATCAAATCAAAGAGGACTTCTACGTGGTAAACATTGGTGATATTGAAGTGGTGTTAGGCATCCAATGTTTGCACTCCTTAGGAAGATATTACCAAGACTTCCAAAAGATGGAGCTTTGTTTTCAACAGAACAACCAAGCGGTGATTTTACAAGGTTTATCTCATAAGATTCCTAATGAAGGAACAATCAATCATAACAACTTAACATAGCTAGTGATAAGATCTAACAATATAACTTGACTTTCATTTCTCAAATGGAAATCCACATGTTGCCATCACTAGTTGTCACAAAAACTTAGGCATAACTAAGATACAAAGATGGATTAAGATTATCTTACTTCCAAATTTCAATATGTCAGTACATAGAGATATCATCTTGACGTAGGATTGTCAGTCTCTTAAAAGCCAACCAATAACATTAAAGTCCACAAGAATATTCCAAAATGATTTATCTAGAATGTTGGTCTTACCCATAACACCCCATTTGAAACACCATAGAGTGAATTATTATCAACATGCCAAGTTGGGATTAGAAATAATAATAGAAATCTAAGTCTAAAATTCAACCGAATTTTAATATGCCAAAACAATATTTTTGAGAGAATGTAATGAAGACAACTCAATTCTTTAGGAACATACAAATTTTTCCTCTTCAATAAGGCATTTTGATCAAAAATGGTCTAAATCATAAATTGTTGTCAAAAGCCATTTTTAGGTCAAACAAAACGTAGGATTTTTGTGGGTTTATTGTTAGTAGGATACTTGCATATTTCTGAAAATTTGAAAATTAGGGTTTCAAACCCCTAAAAATAAGACCTTTCCAGAATTAGTTGAAAATGATTTTGGTAGGATAATTTGACTTCACAATCACACTGGTCAAGTCAAAATCACCAAAAAGTTTGTTTTACTTTGGTGGGTCTATTTTCATTTTCAAGGAAGAAAGATAGGACCTCCGAGGCCATTAATAGCAGAATGGCCAGTACCAGGTGTTGAGATCCAAGCCTCAAAAGCTTCAAGGAAGAATCTATGGCAGAAAATGTTCAAAAAGATGCTTCTCAACGGAGGGGATTTTCAAAGGTCGAAAAATGCTGAAATTTTTTTCAGTCTGGAGGATGCACACCTTGCTACAAGAAAGAGGCTACGCAATCAATGCCTTAGCCATTTTTCAAGCACCCATACACGCAGTACGGTGAACACGTTTGCGTCGTTGACAACAGTGATCAAGTCAGTCAAGCGACAGCAGTGAACACAGAGTGCGAAGAGGTGAGAATTTTCAAGGAAATGATGAGGATACAGCCAAAAGTGCCCCTACTGGCCCGAGGCACCTATGCATTCAAAGGATCAAAGGCAGTCATCAAGTTTTTCCAAGACAATCACCTCCTTAATTCTGTTGGCTTTCCAACGCATCATCAAGCAGATTCACTTGATTCAGTGATCATCGGCGAATGAAGGCAAAGACAGAAGATGCTGAAAGCAAGTATCATAAAAAATGGAAGTCAAACGTAAGAAAAAGTGCCCCTATAGCTCAGGGGTGGCCAAGAATGAGACTATCTAGATGTCAGTTTTTGAGTAAGCTTATCTCCAAGTGATCTCCCCAGTGTCAGCTCAGCTTTGCAATGAACTTGTTGGCCAGTCTACGAGACACATCAAACGACGACAGTTGTTGATTGTTCGGGCATGCAAAAAGGAGGGTAAATCAGTAAACATCAAGGCAAAAGTACCCCTGCTAGCTAGGGGTGCCCATCATTTTGAGTCACTTGTTGAACTTTTTAGCAACTGCTTCCTCCAAGGCATCTGCTCAACATCCTTTCAGCTTCGCGATCAATCCAGTTGCAAGCTCACAGGACCTGTCAAGCATTCACAGACGAAGATCAAGCAAAAAGCACCAGATGCAAAGGCGAGATGAAGAATATAGAGAATTGACTAAGTGTTAAGGAAATTGCACCTTCCTAGAAATAGGCGCCCAACTTTTTGGGTAGTCAGATGCAGTCTTCAAGCTTTGTGACCTCCAAGAAGTCCTTTGTTTTGATCAATCGCAACAATGACACCGTCAACAGATTCAACAGATAAATTAAACATCTGACGACGAAGGTCAAATTGGGGCTATTCATGAAAGGTTGCAAGGTGAAAATTAAAGTGCAAAAGGTCAAAGGCGCCCTTGCAGGCTAGGGGCGCCCATACTTTTGGAACCTCTAAATCAACTTTTAGAACCTACGAAGTCGGTCATCCTTTCCGGGACTGAATTGGTTATCCACTCCTTGTTTCAGCACGTTGATGAAAATCATTAGTCATCAGAGATCTCAGATCAAAGCACTAAAGGTCAAAATAGAAGAACTGAAAAGCATTTGAGAAAATGACTAAGTTTGGTAAAAAATGCACCTTCTTGGGAAAAGGTGCCCAAGAATTAGATCAGATTCAGGTTTTGAGCTTTGCAGCTCCCAAGCACACTTCTTCAGAGTAGCTTCAACTCTGCAATGGATCTATCAGCAACACTTCAGGATCAACCGAGCAACCAGAATCAAGGATCAAACGGAGGCACTTCGTCACAGAAAGAAGAATGAAAAATGTTCAACTCCTCAACTTGGACGCCTAAAGTCAAACTAGGCCCAGTTGACTAAATTTTTCTATTTAGAAAGCCTTTTCATGTCTAAAACGTCCCCAAATTGGTGGAAATCAGTTCTGTAACTCGATATTAGGAAAATTGACTCCTCAACCATGTGTTGGCGCCTAAACTTGATTGATTCAACATCAAATGATATTTATCTAGCCTAGGCGTCATTGTTCATCATTTCTCTTTGCAAGTTGAAGCTCCAACAAACATTTTTCCTCTCCAACGTTTTTTAAAGATCTGACAGAGGATTTTCTCAGTGTTTATGTTTTCGAGAATAAGTTGCACAGAGGGACAGTTCATCAAAGGTCTATATTTCTAGGCATGATTTTCTTGAAGGGTCAAAGAGGTAGTTTATAACTTCCAAACTTCTCTTTTTTCTATTCTTGTCTTAGATCTTCTTGCATGTCCAAGTAAACGATAGTTATTCACAGATCTGGTCTTCTGGGTATGATCAACATAGCGTATTCAACAAAACCCACGTGCCAGATTCTTCTAGAAAAAGTTACCTTGCTGCCCCTTTTTTAGGGTTTTCGGAAAAATTCACCATTTTAAAAATCTGACAAACTGGGTTTGTTTAGCTTTGGAGCGCCTACAATACCCATGTGTTAGATTTTTCTGAGAAAAATAAGCTTCTGCTGCCTCCAAAACCTTTGCCCCGAAGGATTCTTGCATGTACAAGGAAAAGTAACTTTTTAGAAGTTTTGACGTTTTGTGTCCATTTAGAAAATTATTCCCAAGAAAACCCACATCTCATAAATTTTCATAAAAATTACCCCTCAGCAAGGCTATTTTTAGCCGCTCCAAAAGAAGTTGTTCGACCGATATCGTGTGCACAGTCAATCTTCAAGGTTTTTAGAGTGCAATTCTCTTAGGTCAAGTACAAAACCAAAACAGTCTTACTCCATGACTTCCTGAAAATGATTGATATTGATCTGCACCAAGCACACTCAGAAGTCAATTTGGACACCTTGGAAGGCGTAGATGGCATCGCCATTCGATGGATAGCAAGAAGATGCGGAAGGTAGTTACTCCAATCATAGAGTCGCCATTGGTTACTACCACACTACCTTCCACACTTCATGTCAACAAGGTTGGATGATGTAGCTGCAAAGAAGATTGAATACTAGGAGTAGATTGCGAGTGGCGAAGAGATGTTGCGACGACACGTCATCATCCTGCGAAGCATAGTTGTCCAGATGCAGAGGCAATCGACGATTGGTTAGAGGAATTGTTGACTCGAGGTGATGAGGTGTAAACACCCAGTTAGGACGTCCTACCCCTCCAAAATAACATTTATGACAACGGGAGTTAAGTTGATGCCTCTTTCCAAGTTAACTCACTGTCCCACTGATCATGCATGTCTATTTCCACTAACTATGGATGTCTATTTTGGAGGCACTTTTGTATTTGGAGTTTTCTTTTAGTTTAGAATCAGTTAACTGAAGTAGAATTCCTAGTTAACTATTAGGTTTCCTGCTTTTAGACATAGGAATAAATCTTGTAGATTGACAAGAACTCATTGTTAACTCAAGGAGATTTTAGGGTTGCCTACTCCTTTGAGTTTTTATAAATAAGAGCTTTGAGCTCATTGTATTTAAACTTTACTTCACGGCAGCAAAACACTGAGCTCAAAAGCCTTCGACTTTGTTCGCTTAGTATATGTTCTTGAATCGTATTTGTTATAGTCAAACGCTAAGTACAACTTGCATTCTTTCTATTTAGATAGGTGTGTTCAATCCATGTTCATGTTTTATTGGTTGATCGCTTCTTGTGTGATTGTCTCTTTGACACAAGTTGTCCCAAAGTGTAATCTTTGATCGAAGTTGGGATAATATATCAGGAGAGCCTTGGGCCTTTGATCCAAAAGTCTCAAGATTTGTCATTGTATGTTATTGTCATTGTAATGTCCCTTCCTTAGACAACTCAGTCTATAGTGGAGGTCAGCCTACTATTAGGGTTTGCGTAGGTCAGCAGAATGGTTAGGGGACCCAACCGAGGGTTGTGGAGTTTTGCTGGGAGCCTTATGAGCTTTTCAGTTTGGAGTTCAGTTGCCTTATGAGCTTTTCAGTTTGGAGTTCAGTTGATGAATCCAGGGTTAAAGTGAAAATATTAAGGTTTGCTTTAATGGAATAGTAAAAGGTGAATAGTAACTAAAAATCATAAGGTGAATAGTGAAAAGTGCCCCATTCTAGCAACTCAAGTTGTTTCTAAAAAGTGGCCTTTTTCTTTGGATGAGGAAAGACCCTCAAAGAAAATTATTTTATTGACTTTTATTAAAAAAGGTCCATGAGAGGTTATAAAGCAATGTGTTGGGCTCTTTTTTGAGCATTCTATTCTTATTTTTACAAAAACAATTGCAGGTTTGAGCTCTTGGAAAAGGGTTTCAGCAACATATAGGTCTTCTGAGGATGAAATCCCTTGGAGGATGGTGGATTGGACGAAAACCCGGTTCGTAGAACAAGGAAATCTACTCTGGGTTTCCATTTGGGCATCATTGGACTTCATTGCAGGTTAATCTTCACTTAGAATTGATTGCAACAGGGAGTTATCAAAAAATAATTGCAGATTTTGATAGTTTATGGCAGCTAAAGCACATGGGTATTTGATTTTATTGCATATTTTTCCATGACAACAATTTATCTTTGATTTGGTACCTTATTCGTGGAGTTTTGATCAAGGCTGCTTTTTGGGTATTTTGGGAGGCACCTAGAGTTTGGTAAAAGGTTGATGTTCCTGATTTTTATCATTATTTCCAGCCTATTGGTGATCCTCTACAACACTTATTTTGTCATCATACTCAGCCATACCATTTGAAGTTGTAACAGCGAAGTGATTCATGATTTGACTTCAATAATCAAGTTACAATTGGAGCTATACATCCGGGTATGTGTTTATCATTTTGGGTAGTCAAATATTGCATTATATAAGGGTTTTAGACTGTTGTTACAGTCTGATTTAATGTATATCAAACCTCTGAAACTTGTAATCAGATCTGATATAGTTGAAAAAAAAGGGGTTCTATTGAGTTGCAATTGTTGTCTTTCACTTATGCAATAGTTCTCTTTCATTTCTATGCTTTCCTCTATGATTTTGCAATGAAAAACAAGCAATGATACTCAAACAAACAATCAGCAAAACCAAATCAGACCATGCAAGACAACTGTTTGACATTATGGCAAGAGGGAAAAACTGAAAAATTCAGGGTAGAATTGGTAAGGGATCTTTTAGTGGTATCAGAGCTTGGATCTTGCCAGCTTATTGGGTGCATTCAAAGTTGTGTGTACTTCCGTTTGTTTTAGTTTTCAGTTGGGCAGCGTGATGAGTCATCATGGAAAAGTTGCTTAAGGATACACAGGTGTGGGAAGAGTTAGAACAGTCACAACATAAGATCAACCGTCAATTGCAGCAATTGAATGATACAATTTCAAAGAAATTTGGGTACTCTAGTGGATCATCTCCATCTATTAGAACAAGTAAGAGTCCTCATGTTTCGCCAACAAATAAAGCAATTATGGCCCAGCTATGACACGTATCACTCTCTTCCTCAAAAGATACAAGACATGCTTTCTTTCACACAATTCTTGGGTATATTGGATGAGGATGAAGATGACTTGATGTTTTCAAGTCCATATCAGCAGCGAAAAAGGAAAGACATATCAAAAGATAGGAGAGAAACCATTGGGAAAAGTGAAGAGCTTAATGTGCAAGAACAAGGAATGGTAGAAGAATCACTTGTTTGTAGTTTGCAGCCTACAAGTGATCACAATGAATGCGAAAATCAATTATCAGGTGGGAGTCCTAAAAAAGAAATAACTTTGGATCAAGTGGAGATTCATATCACACCATTGACTCAACATGTTGATCACGAAGTGGAAGAGGTTACAATCATGGATCAGCCCATGGGAGATGTTGAAAACATGACACCAGGGTATGACACCTATTCTGATTTTTGCAACAACAGTTCTAATCATGAGGTAGCATCCATTTCACATGAAGTTAATGATGTTGTTGAGTCTTCCTATGATGGTACTCAAGTTTAGAGTGTTACACATGGGATATATATTGTGGATTCAAGTCACAAAGGTCCTGATTTTGTTCACCATATTGTGAAAGATGTTAAAAGGACACAAGGGTTGTGTGATGGGTGGTCACTAAGAGCCAAAAAAGCCAAGATGCTTGCTGCCCAAGCAAGACAACACTTGCAAGAGGTCAAGGAAAGATGCAATCAACTTGATAACGCAAGAAGACAAAGAGAGTCATACATTAGGTCCTCATTTCTTCCAAGGGAAGAATGTGTAGATGATGAGCATACAAGGGAAGAGCTTCGTGAGGTAAGCCCACAAGAAGAGCATGTTGAGTTGTGTGAAGAAGAAAGGAGGAATGATTTAGGATATTCAGTTTGATCTAGTTTGTATCCTGGAGTTTATGATTGTCCTCTTTTAGAGAGTTCCTTGAAGGCTCAAAACAATGATGATAATAGTTACACACTTGATGGACCAGCCACAAGTGATATATCCATTTGTGTGGAATGGAACATATTTCATTTCAATTTGGCTAGTCATGCATCACCTACAATGAAAGAACAATTGTTAAGATCATATGAAGCATTTGGTCTTAAAGAGCTGATTATGGAGACTAAGAGGCTGTCTACTAAGAAGATCTTGCATTTTGATAATGTTTGGTTTGTTTTGCATACTACATTTTGGGTTTGGCTAGTAATGGAAAATATATCAGCTTATGATGATGATACTTTGACTGAATATGTTGAAGACAAAGCTTCAAGACATGAAATGCTACGAATCAGGGTTGCAAAGTGTATGCAAGTGCACTCTAACCTTGAAGATTACAAAAGCATGGAACATGCTAGTGATATGGACAGCAATTGTATGGATTCTTTGGGTGATCTTAATGTTTATTGTAGAATGATAATTGATTCTACTTCCCTTACACATGATGAAAAATCAGTCTATGGCAGCCAAGGACAGTTGGAACAAAAGCCTTTGGTTTTGGAAGACTTGCATGATCAATTGGTGGTGAAGGATGATAAAATTGTTCAAGCATTGTCAAGAATAGATAGCACCCACAAACACATAGAAGGCTTCATTTGGACAGCCCAAAGAGAGGAAAGACAAAAAGGAATGGGACATGGTATCCTTCATTCACATTCACACTCTTCCAAGGAGGCTTTGGAGTTTATGAAAGAGGATTACTTGCAATTGCTTAGAGGCAAGGACATGGTGGTCAAATTGGTAAAGGATAAGGACAAAGAGATAGTTGAACTTTGTCTTCTTTTGTGTATGTCTAATTCATTGCATAATTCAGAAAATCAGTCACTTATAATAGCTACTTCTATAAAGAAAAATGCTAACGCAAGAAGTGCAGAAATTGAACAAATTGATGAAGAACATTCAACTTGTGTTGAGGATCATGAAATTACTTCAATGGAGCTAGACAAAGGTTTTGATTTTCAGTATGAAGACAACCACTATCTATTCCCACTTGAGAATGAAATGACAAGTTTAGAATGCAAACAGTCTGATTTTGAATATCATAGCATCCAAGATGAAGATTTCTTTGAGCCACTTCCATCTCTAATCACTTGGGAAAAGCATGAGACGAATCAAGACTCGATGTTCTTTGATGACTACAATGCATGCATAGAAGAGGATCCCAAAGGTCTGATTTGGGATAGTGATATTCTTCTTCCTCATTCTTATGAGATTGCTACCCTTACACATTGAAAAACTTGTGAAGAAGAGTCAACAAGTGTTGGTACACAAGATGCATGCATTGGTCATGGTAATTTATATGATGCACCTTATTATAAGACTGATTTCAGACACTTTGGAGCAGCTGTTATAGAGCAGTCCCAAAAGTTGAATGAAGGATGGTTAGAAAAGGCAAAGCAAGCTAAGATGTTGGCTCAACAAGCTAAACTTCATCTTCAACAAATTCATGACATTCACCACTCCATAGATGATGATGAGCAAAGGTTGGCCAATTCAAAAAATTCAGTTGTTGTTGATCATTTTCATGATTATGATTGTAATAAACAACCCCAATTTTTTTTTTTGTTTCTTCCCTTCTTTGCTGCTTGCTGTTTTGAGAGTTTAAAGGTGTTTTCTTTGCAATGTTTGAAAGGGGTTTTAACATATGCATGTGATATATCATTGATGAACATAACAGAAAAATAAAACGTTGAAAGATATGCTTGAATCAACACCTTTTTTTAAACAAGAACAATCTGATTTTAAGATAGAAATATTGCAGTCATGAAAGAGTATTTACAGACTTAGTTTAGAACATTTTTAGACCTGGAAATCCTGAGATTAAGCAAATAGAGAACTCTAGATTAGCACGCATCAAACCCTAGACATCAACCAGCAATCCCAAGGTGATTGGCGTCCATTTCCAACCACAACCCTTCATTAACCGCCTGGAGAATGATGAAACCAGCTTCTTCTTGAGGCCGTACAACTCCCAACCAGGTTGTACACCCTAGGAAGGTACGATTTGCTCTAGTAAATTGAGCTCTTCACCAAAAAAACCTTTCTTATGCTTGAAATGATCGCCCAATCTAGAGGAGAAGATTGACTAAACACCCATAATGATATCCTTCTTCATTTTTGACTTGTGAGCAAAAATGTGGTTCTCCAGCACAAAAAGAAAACTCCAGAAATAAGCCAAAATCACACCAAACTTAAAAATGAAAGCACATCACACCCAAACCAACAAATCCACACTAAAATCCCTACTGAAATCCACTCAAAAATACTGAAATATCTTCATCTTTGAAAGCCCAGTTGTGATCTCTGATTGAAATCACCCAACACCAGCCTGAGCAAGGTCTTTCACTGTCGGGGCTAGTCTTAGAACTGACGGGTATCGTCCTCAACTCCGTCTTGCAATCTCTGGCTTCAAACCAACAACATATCCTTGTAAATCAATCTCCAGGATAAGAGAAAATGAGGCTAAAAAATGTCTTTTATTTCAAACTTGAATTGGGCGCCCAAAGCCCTAAACCCACGCCTTTCTCAAGTGACTTTTGTTTCTTAAATTTAATTTTAATACTTTTCCTCCAAAGTAAGGACGCCCAAGGTGAAGGTGTTATAATTTAACCTTTAAAAACAACTTCAAGTTGATTGTCTAGGCGCCTTGGTCACTTTTTAAAGAAGTTCCCTTATGTCCCCTTTTTAACTTAAAAATATAAAGTCACTTTATTTGCACACTTTTCAAGGCATTAATCAAATATTAAAATAATTTCTCCAAAGTGACTTAGTCATCTGAATATGCCGCACTGACAAGCCTGACCTGGTCCAGTGCTCTGAAAATGGACTTACTATTTTTAGTAAATGCTAAAAATAGTAAATCACCATCCAAAGGCTCAAATTGGAGAATTACTGAAATGCACCGAGGCTCATTGTAGGCAACCATCATCCAACTGACCCCTGCTAAAAATGGAAAGTACCTGGCAAAACCACCAACCCAACTGGAACTGAGGCCCTTAACAGAACCACCTAGCCAACAGGAACTCGGGAATTGGCTAGAGGTAATGTCCACTGATCAGGGGCTAGGAGGGGACATTACAATCCGCCCTCCCCAAAGATTGCTTGCCCTCAAGCAATCGTAATGCTGGATGTTGAAGTATTTGCTTACTCTCCCATGTCGCATCCTCAACTTGTAGGTCCCGCCATTTCACCAAGTATTCAGTAATCACTCTCCTCCTGACGGTCCTCTCTCTGAAGTCAATGACTGCCTCTGGTATCAACTCCAATCTCCCCTCCTCATCCAAAGGAGGTAACACTGCTGAAGGCATAGTTTACATACTCTCCGATTACTCTCCGAGTAGCCGAGTAATCTCCAAAAACTTTGCATGCCAAGTAATTTCTGCTTTTACTCACGGGTAGTATGCAGATGGATTTTCTCCTGTCAAATTATCAAGTAATCGCCAGTAGCTCATAAAAAACCTACAAACTTGGCATGTTTGTGTGTGTATAAATATGTCTGTGTGTGTATATGCATGCAAACTTGGCATCCTGTGTATGTTTATAGATATGTATGTGTGCACACTGCAGTCCTGAGTATACACATACATAAATATCCACACACATTTGCCGAGTATTTGTTGAGTATTTGCCAAGTTTTTCCTGAGTCAAAATTTTTGGGCTTGCCGAGTACTCTCCGATTCCGAGTATGTAAACTATGGCTGAAGGTACCATGTTATGTCTCAGTGCCTTCTTAAGGCGTGATACATGAAAATCGTTGTGCACTCTATTGTCCTCCGGTAACTCCAGCTCATAAGCCACTTCACCAACTCTCCTGACGACTCTGAACGGGCCATAAAAACTTGGATTTAACTTCTCTGCTTCACTCTTTTTGAGAGTGGTTTGCCTGTACGGCTGTAACCTAACATATACCATATCACCCACCTCAAATTCTCTCTCAATCCGGTGCTGGTCAACGTACATCTTTTTCTGATTTTGTGCCTGCTGGATATTTTCCCTCAATGAACTCATGATATCCTGACTCTCCCGCAGGAAATCCTTGGTCTTGGGCACCTTGCAATCACCAAATAGTAAACCAATGAAGCTAGGAGCCTCATACCAGTACAGTGCCATGAACGGTGACATCTTGATGGACATATGGTAAGTGGAATTGTAGCAGAACTTCCCTAAATGCAACCATCTAACCCAAGCCTTTTGCTGCCTGAAACGTAATTCCTCAAGTACCCTTCCAACCACTTGTTAACTATTTCAGTTTGTCCATCTGTTTGGGGGTGATAGCTAGTGTTGGGAGTCAATTCCATACCACATATTTTGAATAACTCCAGCCAAAACAAACTCATGAATTTGCTGTCCCTGTCACTTATGATATTTTTAGGTGCCCCATGTAGTCTAAACACCTCCTTGAAGAATAAATCAGCCACCTGTAACGCTGTAAACCCTGTTGATATAGCAAAGAAATGGCCAAATTTTGTCAACCTATCCACTGCCACATAAATGCAATCCTTCCCTTGCACCTTGGGAAGTCTTGTGATGAATTCCATAGTTATACTCTCCCATTTTTGAGTGGCAATAGGTAATGGTTGCAGCAGACCAACAGGAAACGTGTGCTCATTTTTATTTTGTTGACACACCTGACACTCACGGACATACTTGGTTATGTAGTCTTTCATTTCCTTCCATTAGAACCTCTCACGGATTTGCCTGTAAGTCTTATAAAATCCTGGGTGACCAGCCAATGGAGTGTCATGAAATGCCTTCAAAATCTGATCTAAAAACTTAGTTTCAGCCACAAGGAGTATTCATTCTTTATAGAAAATCAGTCCATCCGTAACACTATACCTCTCATCATTCAATGTGCCATCTAGTATGTTGTTAGTGAAAGATTTTTTTTGCATAATCTGCTTGTATTGCTTCTTTCCAATTTGCTGTTATCTCAAAAATAACGCATAAGTGTGGCCTCCTAGAAAGAGCATCAACAACTACATTTCATTTCCCCTTCACATCCTCAATATCAAAGTCAAATGCTTGTAGTTTGCTTACCCATTTTTGCTGTCTTTCACTTAAGACCTGATTTAAAAAATATTTGAGGTTGTTATGATCCGTCTTCACTACAAATTTGCCCCCAACAAGGTACTGTCTAAACTTAGCCAAGGCATGCATGATGGCTAACATTTCTTTATCATATATGGAATAATTTCTTTCAGCCCCTCTCAATTTTCTGTTCTCAAATGCTATTGGATGTTTGCTTTGCATTAGGACAACCCCTATTCATCCTGAAGCGTCACACTCTAGCTCAAACGGTTTAGTGAAATCTGAAATAGCTAAAACGGGGCATGTGCTCATCAATACCTTGAATTGATCAAAAACTCTTTGTGCTGATTCAGACCAAGTGAATGCCCCCTTTTTGGTCAAATCTGTAAGTGGGGCAGCAACCTGTGAGAACCCTTTCACAAACCTCCTGTAAAATTCGCATAGCCCAAAGAACCCCTTAAGCTGTGATAAATTTGTAGGTGGTGGCCAGTCTTGTATTGCCTTTATTTTATCAGGATCTACACACACACCATTTGCACTAATGATGTGTCCCAAGTAAAGTAACTCAGTCATGCCAAATTCACACTTAGATTCCTTTGCAAATAATTACTCCCACTCAAGAATGCCAAGCACCTAATCTAAGTGTTTCAAATGCTCCTCCCAAGACCTATTGAATATAAGAATATCATCAAAGAATATCAAAACATACTTATGGAGCTGCTTGCTGAAAACTCTATTCATACATGACTGGAAAGTGGCTGGTGCATTTGTCAAGCCAAAGGGCAAGACTAAGAACTCAAAGTGTCCAAAGTGGCACTTGAAGGCAGTCTTCTCCACATCCTCTTCCCTCACTCTAATCTGGTGATATCTCGATCTCAAGTCAATTTTAGAGAAGTAAACTGCCCCGTGTAGCTCATCTATCAACTCATCTATGCGCGGAATGGGATACCTGTTCTTGATTGTCTTCTTGTTCAACTCCCTGTAGTCCACACACATGCGCATGGTTCCATTCTTCTTCTTCACCAAAACCACCGAAGAAGTGAACAAACTCTTACTCGGTCTTATGTGCCCCATCTTAATCAACTCTTGAATTGCCTTCTCAATCTCATCCTTATGCCTCTTAGGATGACGATAGGGAGTGGTAATGACAGGTTTGGCTCCCTCCTCCAACTCGATGGCGTGCTCAATACCTCTATCCAGTGGTCTCCTTGGGGGTATACTGCCAAACACCTTGCTCCTCTTGGTAAGGAGCTCCTGTTTATCTGGTGGATAGGTCCTTTTGACCTCCTTTGTGACTGTAGACATCACTAAACACTCTGCTGCCCACTCAACCTGATCGTGTCTAAAAAGTTTTTCCATGTGTTTGAATGACACTACACGTGGTCCTCCATTTGACAAGCCCCTCAAGATGATGTTCCTACCACATGATTTGAATTTTAACTCCATAGTCTAAAAATTGAGTGTTATTTCTCCTAATGAACATAGCCATTGAATTCCCAACATTACATTTGTGTCTCCTATACTCACAACGTAGAAATATTCTTTTATCTCATGGTTGCCCAACTGAACACTCAATTGTGGAACCCGCCACCATAACTCTAAATCCGCCAACCTCCTATGTCTGGAGCCCTCTACGTGCTACAAGGCCCTCATCTATGAAATTATGGGTGGCTCCTGTATCGATCAAGGCTACCATCCGCTGCCCCTGAATCATGCCCTTAATACACATAGACTCATTTTTCTGGAAGCTATGAAGCTGGGCTAACATCACATTGCTTTCTTCCACCTTTTCCCCTTCTTCCAGAGCCTTTTCCTGTTCACTTTCATCAGTTTCAGCTTGCTGCTCTGAATTTTCTGCAACCTCATCATTGTCTGATTGGTACTCTATCAACAAAGCCTTAACTTTAGAAGCAGATCTGTGACCCTGTGTATATGGCTCTCTGCAAGTAAAACATAGCCCCTTCTTAGCTCATTAAGGGTCTCATTGTCAAGCTTAGTATACTGTTTCTTAGGCTGTTCATGCTCTTTTGGAGTGAAGTTCTTGTCCTTATCTTTCTTGGGTAGTGAGCTCTTGGACTGAAATTTGCTTTTATATGCTGATGTCTCCATCTCCCTAGCCTTTTTAATGGCTTCCTGGAGGCTAGGAGGGTTAAATGCCTTTATCCAAGCTCTCAAAGGGTCTGATAATCCATCTATGAACAGCACAACCAACCTCCTCTCAGAGATATCAGTCACAAGAACATATAACTTTTGAAAATCTAATATATATGTGTCCACAAACCCCCATTGTTTGAGTTGGGCCAACTCCTTAAAATGCAGCTTGGGATCCTTTTTATCAAATCTTTCAATCAGCCTTTCGGTGAACTCCCTGTAAGAGGTGATTTGAGCATGCCCCAAAGTTATCATTCCGTTATACCACCACTCATGAGCCACACCATCCAAGTGTATAGATGCATACTGAATAGACTCAAGCTCTGACATAGGATTCAATGTAAAATAGGTGTCTAATTTTTGCACCCACGCCCTAGCTGCCATCTTCCCAGACCCATCAAAGTAAGGAAGTGTGAGTTTCCCAACCTTTCTCCATAATTCATGTTGCTGGTTCTTGTTTCCTCTTTGATTGGAGTGCCTCATCCTCAAGTCAATATAGTCTCTAAGTGAAATATCCATCTGAAAACCGGGTCTCGCATCCATCCAGTCCTGTCTAAATTGATCCTCCTGCTCCAATAATGTAAGCTCGGGGTTCACAGGAGCTTCTATCCTTGGTGGAAAGTTTGGCATAAGAGGTCTTGCCAAAGCTTGTTGGTTTCCAACTCCTTGCTGTCCTATCCTGTTCCCATTACCCAATTGATCCATTCTTTGCACCAAATCAGCCAACTTGTTATTAGTCTCCTGTTGTTGTTGTGCTGCCCTCAACTGTCCCCTAACCAAAGTGTCTAATAAAATTGCCATTCTATCTGGTGGTTCCTCATTCCTGTTGTTTCTTTCATTCCCATTACCATTTCCATCCTTGTGCCCCATATTGCCTGTGTTAGAAGACCCATTGGATGAAGTTTCAATTTGCTGCTCTTCCTCAGATGATGATCAGTGTTCCCAAAAAATCTCTTCCTTTCTTCTACTCCTCTCTAAATACCTCCTCTCTCTGTCACTCTGGCTCATAGGAAAGTGTACCCACTGGCTGGCAGGTCTATTCTAGCTCTGATATCACTATAATAAACAACCCCAATTTCTTTTTTTGTTTCTTCCCCTATTTGATTCTTTCTGTTTTGAGAGTTTAAAGGTGTTTTCTCTAGAATGTTTGAAAGGGGTTTTAACGTATGCATGTGATATATCATTGATGAACATAACAAAAAAATAAAACGTTGAAAGATATGCTTGAATCAACACCTTTTAAGCAAGAACAATCTGATTTTAAGATACAAATATTCCATGATCATGAAAGAGCATTCTGAGGACTTAGTTTAGAACATCTTGATTTTGGAAATCTGAGATTACAATAAATAGAGAACTCTAGATTAGCATGCATCAGAGCCACAATTGCCAACCAGCAATCCCAAGGTGATTGAAGTCATTTCCAACCTGGCCAGCCCTTCATCAGCCACGGAGAATGATGGAAACCAGCTTCTTCTTAGAAGGGCTATGCGGCTCAGCCGGGCCATTACACCCTAGAGGGTTATGGTTGCTCTAGTAAATTAGGCTCTTACCAAAACCTTTCTTATGCTTGGAAATGATGGCCCAATCCAGGAGGAAGGTCCGGCCTAAACACCCATAATGATATCCTTCTTCATTTTTGACTCGTGAGCAAAATGTGGTTCCTCTAGCACAAAAGAAAACTCTAGAAATAAGCCAAAATCACACCAAGCTAAAAATGAAAGCACACCACACCCAAACCAACAAATCCACCAAAATCCTATACTAATATCCACTCAAAGTCTTGAAATATCTTCATCTTTATTCGGTTGCTTGATCTTTGATTGGAAATCACCCAACACTAAGCAGGCAGGGTCACTTTCACTTCCGGAGATAGTCTTAAAATTGTGGAGTATAGATCCTCCAACTTTCGAATCCTACAATCTCGAGGGATTCAAACCAACAACATATCCTTGTAAATCAATCTTCAACATAAGAAAATGAGGCTAAAAAATGTCTTTTTAATTTCAAGAGCTTGACTTGGCCAAGAAGACCCTAAACCACGCCTTTCTCAAATTATTTTTGTTTTAAATTTAGTTTTAATGCCATCGAGTAAGGGCCTTGAGTGGGTAGTGTTATAATTTAACCTTTAAAAACAACTTCAAGTGATGAGACTAGGCGCCTTGATCACTTTTTATAAAGTTCTCTTATGACCCCCTTTTAACTTTAAAATATAAAGTCACTTTATTTGCACACTTTTCAAGACATTAATCAAATATTAAAATAATTTCTCCAAAGTGACTTAGTCATTTGAATATGCATGTGACAAGCTGTTCAGATCGATTCTTTCGAAAGATGGACTTACTATTTTTAGTAGTACTAAAATAGTAAAATCCTCATCAAAGAGCTCAAAGCTGGAGGGTGTTAGGAAATGCAGAGTTCCACTTTGTAAGAGGCAACCATCCCATCCATTGACCCTGCTAAAAGTAGAAAGTACTTGACAAAACCACCAACCCAACTGGAACTGAGTCCCTTAACTGAACCGCCTAGCCAACAGGAACTTGGGAATTGGCTAGAGGTAATGCCCACTGATCAAGGGCTAGGAGGGGACATTACAATGATGAAGATTCTTTTGATGACACTCATAGTGGATTGGCCACTCAAGGGTTGTTTTTGATGGGTGTTGATGGCATCCATAGGCCCTCTTTGGTTCTGTCACCAATATCTTATGATATGACAACAATATATTCGTTGGTAGGCGACATCATTTTATTTGGTACTTCACAGATTAGTGGCTGTCCTACTTGGGTTTCCATTGCACTCCCAGATTTAGCATGGTCTACATCAGCTTTTGAGTCACTTGGGAGTGTGTGGCATGAAGTCTATTAGAGGGACATAAGGTTTTATATTTTGATTTGGGAAACGGGTATTGATTTTCTTGGTACATTATTTCACATGGATTTCAATATGTTGCTTCACGGTTTGTGGCGTTTGGGTATTTTAATCGGAGTGCAGCAACAGGTTGTTTGGTTTTTGCCTGAGGGTTATTTGTGTAACTATGTTTTGGGTCAACAGAAGGCATGGGTGATAAGGTTATATATGGTTGAGCATTGTTATAATACTACTTACTGCATGTCTATTGGTATGACTCCCTTTCGAGCATTGTATGGTTATGATGCCTTATCTTTTGTGGACTTAGCGTTGGGTGATAGTAGAGCGCCTACAACTCGAGATTGGTTACAGGATGGACAGGATATCCTTAAGGCACTTAAGGATAATATTCGGCACGCCCAAAATCAGTAGAAGATGTATGCAGATCGACATCGGATTGAGAGGACATTTGAGGGTGAAGACATGGTTTTCTTGCGCCTATAGCCTTTTAGATAGAGTACACTTAAGAAGAGTGGGCAAAAAAACTCAAGCTTCGGTTTTATTGTCCATACAGAGTATTGAGGAGGATTGTAGAGGTAGCCTATGAGCTTGAGTTACCTTCCAAAGGTAAGATACACAATGTCTTTCTTGTATCTTGTCTAAAGAAGGTGCTGGGACAACATGTTGTCTCTTCACCTGAGTTGCCTCCATTGGATGAGAAGGGCCGATTAGTTTTGATTCCTGCAGAGATTTTGGACATGAGGGAGAGGAGGTTGAGGAGTAGAGTGATCAGAGAGTATTTGGTTTGTTGGAGAGACTTGCCATTGGAGGATGCCACGTGGGAATGAGAGATGATATTTCAGCATCCAGCGTTACAATTGCTTGGGGGCAAGCAATCCCAGGAAGGGAGGACTATAATGTCCCTTCCTTAGATAGCTCAGTCTATAGCGGAGGTTGGCCTACTATTAGGGTTCCCGTAGGTCAGCAAAATGGTTACGGGACCCAACCGAGGGCTGTGGAGTTTCCCTGGGAGCCTTATGAGCTTTTCAATTTGGAGTTTGGTTGATGAATCCAGGGTTAAAGTGAAAATATTAAGGTTTGATTTAATGGAATAGTAAAAGGTGAATAGTAATTGAAAATCATAAGGTGAATAGTGAAAAGTACCCCATCCTAGCAACTCAAGTTGTTTTTAAAAAGTGGCTTTTTTCTTTGGATGAGGAAAAACCCTCAAGAAAATTATTTTATTGACTTCTATTAAAAAAGTCCATGAGAGGTTAGAAAGCAATGTGTTGGGCTCCTTTTTGAGCATTCTATTCTCATTTTTACAAAAACAATTGCAGGTTTGAGCTCTTGGAAGAGGGTTTCAGCAGCATATAGGTCTTCTGAGGATGAAATCCCTTGGAGGATGCTGGATTGGATGAAAACCCAGTTCGTAGAACAGGGAAATCTACTTTGGGTTTCCATTTGGGCATCATTGGACTTCATTGCAGGTTAATCTGCACTTAGAATTGATTGTAGCAGAGAGTTATCAAAAAATAATTGCAAATTTTGATAGTTTATGGCAGCTAAGGCACATGGGTATTTTAACTTCGATTTGGTACCTTATTCGTGGAGTTTTGATCAAGGCTGCTTGTTGGGTATTTTGGGAGGCACCTAGGGTTTGGTAAAAGGTTGATGTTCCTGATTTTTATCATTATTTCCAGCCTATTGGTGATCCTCTACAACACTTATTTTGTCATCATACTCAGCCATACTGTTTGAAGTTGTAACAGCGAAGTGATTCATGATTGACTTCAATAATCAAGTTACAATTGGAGCTATACATCCGGGTATGTGTTTATCATTTTGGGTAGTCAAATATTGCATTATATAAGGGTTTTAGACTGTTGTTACAGTCTGATTTAATGTATATCAAACCTCTGAAACTTGTAATCAGATCTGATATAGTTGAAAAAAAAGGGGTTCTATTGAGTTGCAATTGTTGTCTTTCACTTATGCAATAGTTCTCTTTCATTTCTATGTTTTCCTCTATGATTTTGCAATGAAAAACAAGCAAGATACTCAAACAAACAATCAGCAAAACCAATTCAGACCATGCAAGACAACTGTTTGGCATTATAGCAAGAGGGAAAAACTGAAAAATTCAAGGTAGAATTGGTAAGGGATCTTTCAATGTTCATGTTTTATTGGTTTATCGCTTCTTGTGTGATTGTCTCTTTGACACAAATTGCTGTCCCAAAGTGTAATCTTTGATCGAAGTTGGGATAATAAATTAGGAGAGCCTTGGGCCTTTGGTCCAAAAGTCTCAAGATCTGTCATTGTATGTTCTTAATAATCTTTCTTTCCATCTACACCTCGGAAAGAGCATTGTCTCTCCTTGGGAATTTAGAGAGTAGGATTATGGTCGTATGTTGTTCTTAATAATCTTTCTTTCAATCTACACTTCGGAAAGAGCATTGTCTCTCCTTGGGAATTTAGAGAGTAGGATTATCGTTATATGTTGTTTCTAGTAGTCTATCTTTTAGCCTACACCTTGGAAAGGACATCGTGCCTCCTTGGGAATCTTGAGATCTAGCCTACCGTTTGATGATTACTTGCATGAGTTCTATTTCGGCGTAAATGTGGAAGTTCAGAGCTTTCAAAAGCATTCTGAGAGACAGTTCGTCCAAGCAATCAAACCATCCCATTCCTGCTCCTATATCCTCTTGCTCTGTTTTTCTAGAGGAAATAGGATAGATTAAAAGTTAGCCTAGTTGTAGTTAGGATTTGTAGAAACCAGAGAAAACCTTAGCTGCAACGTCTTGAGTTTAATCACCCTTGTGCTCTGCCGCTGAGTAAATAAGATAGGAACTTAGTCCATTTTACTTTTATGCAACCATCAACAAAAGAGGGAGCTTCCCCTCCTAATTTGAAGAGCAATTAATTCTGTGCATAGTTGTTCATTTCCAATAAGCACTCCAAAGGTGCTAATTGAAACACCAATAGTTTTCTGGTGCCCACTGTGGGGCAACGAGGCATAAAACTTCAAGAAAAGCTAACGCTTTATTTAACAGGAATGATCCTCTGGCATCCTATTGCATGATCCAGACAAGAAGCAATGGATGGTAACAACAATAATGTTGGCGATGATGATAGAAATCAGAGGCGTCCACCTTCATTACCTTGGGGTAATATCATTGGACCTTTGGCTTTTCAGGTAAATCATGAGTTACCTAAAGGGTCAAGGAAGCACTTTCCTCGAGGAAGCACTTTCCCCGATTTCACGGCGATGGGAGTCAACACCCGGATGAACATTTTGCTGCGTTCACAACGGCTTGCGTCATCTTGCATGTGGCACATGAAGACATCGTAGTGCGTCTCTTTGTGGAGACTCTTGTGGGAAATGTTGCTGACTGGTTCAATCATCTGAAGCTAGACGTTATTACAAGTTGGGAAACTATAAGTGAGAAATTTTTGGCGAGATTCAAGCCTGCTGAAGACAGTCATATGTTGTTTGCCCAACTTGCAAATTCAAAGATGGAACACAATGAGCACATCAAGGATTTTGTATCAAGATTTAGTCATCTTGTTACAAGACTTTCTTCTATTCTCGATCCATCACTGGAAATTCTGATAAGCTGTTTCATAAATGCTCTCCCATCAGAGATAGTCTTCTTCCTCAAGACGACAAAATAAACAAAGTTGAAGAGTGTGCAAGAATTCGCCATCAAGCTGGAGGATAATATGATCACTTCCGGCTTGATGAAAACAAATTCTATCAGATCTCTAGTTCAGCAACTATACCACCCAAAGAGAGACAATCTTCGGCCATGGTTGCCAACACCTCCATCAAGACCAAAGATTGAAGCTGCACATAGTGCAGTATTTTGTTCTTTTCACGACACTGATTCACATACCGGATCCACATGTCTCGAGAATTTGAGAATGATCCAAATCATGGGATACACTGAAGCTGCTCCCAGTTCTAGTTTTGTACCAATACCAAGTTCGAACGTTATCTTACCACAAATGGACAACTTTGATGGCGACTCCGCAACGGGATACTTTGAACCCATTATTAAAGAAAAAGAAAAAGCATACCGTCAGTACGCTCTTGCGATGAAAGAAGAAGAAGAAAGATGGAAATCAAACGAAAAGGGTAAAGAAGTGCCTTCCACTTCCAATTCCAGGTCTTCACAGAAGAACGCTATGCCAGTTGCTCAAGTTCCGTCTTCAACAAATTTTGACATCGTAGCTTCCATGATGAAGACCAAGGTACAAATCTCTCAACTGGAATATCTTCAGGATCATCCAGAACAACTAGATCAAATTCTCAATGTTGTAAAGAAGCAGGCTATGCTCAAGTCATTTGTTCCAGTAGAAGCAAAGCTTGAAACAGGTCTTGGTAATTATGTGGCTCTGTTAGAGATAGAAACTGAAGACCAGAACATTGCTTGTTTTGAAAAGAGACTGACAGAGGATACAAGGTCATGGACAACACAGTTCGATGGAGGCTGTTCCAATGCAGTTTCAGAAGTAGGGGAAATGGTCATCTCCCATAAAGGATAGTTGCACCCATCTGTGTAATTGGAATTCATTGAAGCTTAGAAAGAGGTGCTTTTGTTAGGCCTCAAAGATGCCGAAGACATGGGAATCAAACTCCTGTGTGTTAAAGGTGATCTAGAGTTGATCGACGAGCCGGTCAAAGGATATTTCCAGGTCAGAAAAGATCACCTACGACATTATAGAAATCGAGTTTGGAACTTGATCGACTAGTTTGAAGAGTTCAACATCCCGAGGATGGACTACAATAGAACTAGTGTCTCAGGGGTATCAGCTTACCCATTTGCATCATATTTTGACTTTTGTCAGAGTACCTTTGCTTGGATATATGAATACCTGAGAATCTTCATCCCAGAGGGATTGTCTCCTACAATTTCCATTAGAAGAGAAGTAAAGCCTTTCATCCAGAAGCAACATCGATGGAAGGCTCTTCCCGCTGCCATGAAGCAGACAATATCCAAAGCAACATCGATGGAAGGCTCTTCCAGCTACCATGAAGCAGACAATATCCAAAGCACTTCATTTCTTCGGGGGTGGAGTGAATTTCTGTAAATAATTTTCTTTCATTTTCGTAATGTATTTCCCTGTTACATAAAGTATTGTCGTGTTTTAGGTGATTTCTTAGGTAGTCTTGTTTTAGATGAATAATGAGAACTCCAATTGTTAGCTGAATTAGGAAATAAGTCCTGACTCCAATGCCCAACTGATAAGAATATTGGTCTACGAAAACTAGAGATTCTCCGTTCTCCTATGTTGTAAGTATCCGACATGGTCACCAAACGAAGCCTCATGTTGTACCCAAAATAAATTTTTGCTTCAATAAGGCATTTTGATCAAAATGGTCTAAATCATGTAAAATTGTCGTCAAAAGCCATTTTTAGGTCAAACAAAATGTAGGCTTTTTGTGGGTTTATTGTTAGTAGGATACTTGCAAATTTCTGAAAGTTTGAAAATTAGGGTTTCAAACCCTTGTTTTTAGGAAAACCCCTAAAAATAGGACCTTTCCGAAATTAGTTGAAAATAATTTTGATAGGATAATTTGACTTCACGATCACATTGGTCAAGTCAAAATCACCAAAAAGTTTGTTTTACTTTGGTGGGTCTATTTTCATTTTCAAGGAAGAAAGATAGGACCTCCGAGGCCATTAATGGCAGAAATGCCAGTACCAGGTGTCGAGATCCAAGCCTCAAAAGCTTCAAGGAAGAATCCATGGGGGAAAATGTTCAAAAAGATGCTTCTCGACGGAGGGGATTTTCAAAGGTTGAAAAATGCTGAAAATTTTATAAGTCTAGAGAATGCACGCCTTGCTAAAAGAAAGAGGCTATGCAGTCAATGCCTTAGCCATTTTTCAAGCACCCACACACGTAGCACGGTGAAAGCAATTGCTACGGTCAACGTGTTCGCGTCGTCGACAACGGTGATCAAGTCAGTCAAGCTACAACGGTGAACATGGTGCGCGAAGAGGTGAGAATTTTCAAGGAAATGATGAGGATACAGCCAAAAGTGCCCCTGCTGACCCGAGGTGCCCATGCATCAAGCAGTCAAACAGATTCAAAGGCAGTCATCAAGTTTTTCCAAGACAGTACCTCCGTAATTCTGCTGGCTTTCCAACACATCATCAAGCAGATTCATCTGATTCAACAATCATCGGCGAATGAAGGCGAAGACAGAAGATGCTGAAAGCAAGTATCATAAAAAATGGCAGTCAAACATAAGAAAAAGTGCTCATGTAGCTCAGGGGCACCCAAGAATGAGACTATTCAGATGTCAGTTTTTGAGTAAGCTTATCTCCAAGTGATCTCCCCAGCGTCAACTCAACTTTGCAACGAACCTATTGGCTAGTCTACGAGACACATCAAATGACGATAGCTGTTGATTGTTCGGGCATGTGAAATAGAGAGTAAATCAGTAAACATCAAGGCAAAAGCGCCTCGGCTAGCCAGGGGCGCCCATAATTTTGAGTCACCTGTTGAACTTTTCAGCAACTGCTTCCTCCAAGGCATCTGCTCAACATCCTTTCAACTTCACGATCAATCAAGTTGCAAGCTCACAGGATCTATCAAGCATTCACAGACGAAGATCAAGCACAAAGCACCAGATGCAAAGGCGAGATGAAGAACATAGAGAATTGACTAAGTGTTAAGGAAATTGCACCTTCCTAGAAATAGGCACCCAACTTTTTGGGCAGTTAGATGTAGTCTTCAAGCTTCATGACTTCCAAGAAGTCCTCCATTTTGATCAATCTCAGCAATGACACTGTTAGCAGATTCAATAGATAAATCAAACATCTGACGATGAAGGTCAAACTGGGGCTGTTTGTGAAAGGTTGGAAGGTGAAAATTAAAGTGCAAAAGGTCAAAGGCGCCCCTGTAGGCCAGGGGCGCCCATACTTTTAGAACCTCTAAATCAACCTTCATAATCTGCGAAGCTAGTCATCCTTTTCGGGACTTAACTAGTTATCCACTCCATGTTTTAGCACAATGATGGGAATCATTAGTCATCAGAGATCTCAGATCAAAGCACTAAAGGTCAAAATAGAAGAATTGAAAAGCATTCGAGAAAACGACTAAGTCTAGTAAAAAATGCACCTTCTTGGGAAAAGGTGCCCAAGAATTAGAGGCATTAGATTCAAGTTTTGAGCTTTGCAGCTTCCAAGCACACTTCTTCAGAGTAGCTTCAACTTTGCAATGGATCTATCAACAATACTTTAGGATCAACCGAGCAACCAAAATCGAGGATCAAACGGAGGCACTTCGTCACAGAAAGAAGAATGAAAAATGTTCACTCAACTTGGACGCCTAAAGTCAAACTAGGTCCAGTTGACTGAAGTTGTCTATTTAGAAAGGCTTCTCATGTCTAAATTTACTCCTCAATCATGTGTTAGCGCCTAAACTTGATTGATTCAACATCAAATGATATTTATCAAGCCTAGGCGTCATTATTCATCATTTCTCTTTGTAGGTTGAAGCTCAAGAACAAACATTTTTCCTCTCCAACATTTTGTAAAGATCTGACAAAGTATTTTCTCAGTGTTCTTCATGTTTTCGAGAATAAGTTGCACAGAGGGTAGTTCATGAAAGGTCTACATTTCCAGGCGTGATTTTCTTGAAGGGTCAAAGAGGCAGTTTATAACTTCCAAACTTCTTCTCTTTTTTCTATTCTTGTCTTTGATCTTCTTGCATGTCCAAGTAAACGGCAGTTAATCACAGATCTTGTCTTTCGGGTATGATCAACATAGCATATTCAACAAAACCCACATGCCAGATTCTTCCAGAAAAAAGTTGCCTTGCTGCCCCTTTTTTAGGGTTTTTGGAAAAAGTCACCATTTTAAAAATATGACAAACTGGGTTTGTTTAGCTTTGGAGCACCTACAATACCCATGTGTTAGATTTTTCCAGGAAAAATAAGCATTTGCTGCCTCCAAAACCTCTGCCTTGAAGGGTTCTTGCATGTACAAGGAAAATTAACTTTTTAGAATTTCTAACGTTTTGTGTCCATTTAGAAAATTATTCGCAAGAAAACTCATGTCTCAAAAATTTTCATAAAAATTTCCCCTCAACAAGGCTATTTTTAGCCGCTCCAAGAAAAGTCCGAATAGTATCGTGTGCACAGTCAATCTTCAAGGTTTTTAGAGTGCAGTTCTCTTAGGTCAAGTACAAGACCAAAACGGTCTTACTCCATGACTTCCTGAAAACGGTTAACACTGATCTGCACCAAGCACACTCGGAAGTCAATTTGGACACCTTGGAAGGTGTAGATGGCATCACCATTCGATGGATACCAAGAAGATGCAGAAGGTAGTTACTCCAATCATAGAGCCACCACTGGTTACTACCACACTACCTTCCACACTTCATGTCAACAAGGTGGGATGACGCACCTGCAAAGAAGATTGAATACCAGGAGTAGATTGCGAGTGGCGAAGAGATGTTGCGACGACACGCCATCATCTTGCGAAGCATCAGTTGTCTAGATACAGAGGTAGTCAACGACTGGTTAGAGGAATTGTTGACTCAAGGTCATGAGGTGTAAACACCCATTTAGGACGTCCTACCCCTCCAAAATAGCATTTATGACAACAGGAGTTAACTTGATGCCCCTTTCCAAGTTAACTCACTGTCCCACTGATCATGCATGTCTATTTCCACTAATTATGGATGTCTATTTTTGAGGCACTTTTGTATTTGGAGTTCTCTTTTAGTTTAGAATCAGTTAACTGAAGTAGACTTCCCAGTTAACTTGTTAGGTTACCTACTTTTAGACATAGGAATAAATCTTGTAGATTGGCAAGAACTCATTGTTAACTCAAGGAGTATTTAGGGTTGCCTACTCCTTTGTGTTTCTATAAATAAGATCCTTGAGCTCATTGTATTTTAACTTTACTTCACGGCAGCAAAACGCTGAGCTCAAAAGCCTTCGACTTTGTTCGCTTAGTATATGTTCTGGAATCGTATTTGTTATAGTCAAATGCTAAGTACAACTTGCGTTCTTTCTATTCTGATAGGTGTGTTACTGTTCAATCTATGTTCATGTTTTATTGGTTGATCGCTTCTTGTGATTGTCTCTTTGACACAAGTTGTTGTCCCAAAGTGTAATCTTTGATTGAAGTTGGGATAATAAATCAGGAGAGCCTTGGGCCTTTGATCCAAAAGTCTCAAGATCTGTCATTGTATGTTGTTCTTAATAATCTTTCTTTCAATCTACACCTTAGAATGAGCATTGTCTCTCCTTGGAAATTTAGAGAGTAGGATTATCGTCATATGTTGTTCTTAGTAATCTTTTTTTCAATCTACACCTTGGAAAGAGCATTGTCTCTCCTTGGGAATTTAGAGAGTAGGATTATTGTTATATGTTGTTTCTAGTAGTCTACCTTTCAGCCTACACCTTGTAAAGGACATCGTGCCTCCTTAGGAATCCTGAGATCTAGCCTACTGTTTGATGATTACTTGCATGAGTTCTATTTCAGCATAAATCTGGAAGTTTAGAGCCTTCAGAAGAATTCTAAGAGATAGTTCGTCCAAGCGATCGAACCATCCCATTCTTGCTCCTATATCCTCTTGCTCTGTTTTTCTAGAGGAAATAGGATAGATTCAAAGTTAGCCTAGTTGTAGTTAAGATCTGCAGAAACCAAAGAAAACCTTAGTTGCAACGCCTGAGTTTATGCACCCTTGTGCTCTGCCGCTGAGTAAAAAAGATAGGAACTTAGTTCATTTTACTTTTAAGCAACCATCAAGAAAAGAGGGAGCTTCCCCTCCTACTTTGAAGAGCAGTTAATTTTGTGCATAACTGTCCATTTCCAATAAGCACTCCAAAGGTGCTAATTGAAACGCCAACACTTATAACTTGGTTCATAAATGAGCTAGTTCAACCATAGGAAAAATGCATTGTTTAGTGGCTTATAACAAGAAAAAGTGTGCCTCTTATTTGGATGGGCCAAAGGTTGGTAAAAGTGTGCTTCAATGTTCTTTTATGACTTATGTGGTGGTGTAGATTTGTTGCTCTGTAATGTCCCCTTTTGGGATTGTCCTAAATCTTGCCCTAGAATCAAAACTTTAATGTAGTTAGGGTTATAACTAACCAATTATATGCTTGAAGCAATATAAAACTTGATTTAGGTCCTACAATCATAGTTTACATAGTCGCCAATTAATCTCCGAGTGGGTGATTCATCGCCAGATTTCAGACAAAACGATTAATTTTTGCCTTTACTCGTGGATTGCTACAATGGTTTTAATCGCCAATTTTTGCCCTCATTTTCGCACAGAAATTTTAGGGTTTTCATGCTTTTTTTTTGCGTTTATTTTTTTCTGCGTTTTCTGCATTTTTTGGCGTGATTCGGCTATTTTTTGGCTGTTTTTCTCTTGCTTTCCCCACCGCTATTGGTTTCCGCTCCTCCAAACTCTTCATTGCTGGTATTGACCTTTGACTTCTCCAATTTGGCGAGCTATAGCCTGAAAGTAGTTTCAACGAGGGTTTTAGAGTATGTTTATTAAAATGAAAATTATGGCCAAGATCCGAGCACATTTAGGTTTTAAAAGTATATATTAGCATAATTAATATATAATGTATATTTTAAATTTTTATATAATAAAAAATAAATTATAAATAATATAATTATATTACTTATTATTATTATATATTATATTCTTTAACAAAACTATTAAATACATATATAAAATTATTTAATTAATAGTTAATAATTATTATATTTTTTATATAATGCAAATGAGCACATTTAGGTTTTAACATTATGGCATCAGTAGTTAAGTATATATTAGCATAATTAATATATAATGTATATTTTAAATTTTTATCTAATAAAAAATAAATTATAAATAATATAATTATACTACTACTTATTATTATATATTATATTCTTTAAAAAAACTATAAAATACATATATAAAATTATTATAATTAATAGTTAATAATTATTATATTTTTTACAAAATTTTTTGCTACTTTTTAAGTTGTCGAGTATCTGTCAAGTATTTGCTGAGTATTTGTCAAGTCTTTGCCGAGTCAAAAATTTTGGGCTTGCCGAGTACTCTCCGATTCCGAGTATGTAAACTATGCTTACAATCATGTTAGACAAAATTGGAAATATAATTCATCTGATCAAAACATATATAATAAATGTCTTATCTATTTAAACCATGTAAAAATACATAACTATTTCAAAACTATATAAACTACACAATATCCATGATGCATAGTGGAAGTTTAATCATAATAGGACTTGGATGAGAAACATGATAAGGTGCCTGAAGCTATCCATGCTAAGCCCAAGAGCGGATATACCATCCCTCTCAGCCCCAAGTGGCAGACACGTGGGCATCCGACATGGGGTGGCATACTTAGTGGATAAACTTGTACTTGCCTTCCCTATCCATGCTGTGTTATCCATCCTTCTTATGTTTGAGACTTCTTGAATCCATCCCAACAACCAATCCATGTAGAGATTGGGGAAAAAGCTACATTAGGAGGCCCATAGATTCCCCTTTCTAAGCTCAAGGGTGGACACTCACCCACTTGGCCCAAAGTGGCAAACACACGGGCATCCAACATGGAGTGGTGTACTTAGAAAGAAATCTAGTACTTGCTCACCCTACTGGTGTCTTCCCCACTCCTCCTCATGGTTGCTTGTTGAGAATTACAAATACTAAATATATCCATATTCATAGAGATTATACAACAATAAATATATCATTATACATAATAATCATGGTAGAGCATACCACAATACTTGCTAAAATATAAGACTGCTATATTCTAAGATGCAAGTATATTAACCATAGTTACGAGACTCGGACTCGGCTCGGACTCGGTGAGGGTGACTCGACTCAGCGACTCGGCGACTCAAGACTCGGACTCGGCGCAGACTCAGCAAAATGAAAAAAAGTTGAAAAAACCCTAGAAATTTAGAGATTTTTAAGGATTTAAAACTTGTTTCAAGCACCCTTTATTGAATACAACACAAATAAAAGCAAATTTGATCACATACACAAGTATACAACGATCACATAAGTATAAAGTACACAAATTGTAGTTGCGTTGCTGAAGGAAATAACATACTTAGATATATAAAATTAGTCAAATGTATACAAAACTCATGGAATATGAAATCCATGACATCAAATGTTCCATACAAATATGAAATATCAAGATTCAAAACAATAGCTATAAGTCTATGACTCTATGGCATAGTGGAGCCAGCATCCTTCCTACGAAGGCGTCTAAGGGTCCTGGATGATGTTGCAGTTGCAGCCATAGTCTCTGCCTGTGTCTGACTCTCCATGCCACTCTCACCAACAACAGCTATGTCTCCTCGTGCTCTAGCCTCCTCCTCAGCCATGGCTACAACCTCAGCCTCTCTCTCTGCCTGGTCCCACCCAATCAAGGTCCTCTTCACTAAAGACTGCATTTGTAGCCTCAGTGATCCACTCAGCCTGTGGATTAACCTCCTCTAGACTGATTGGGGTGTCGTCGTGGTCAAAAAGCTTCCTATATCTGAGCCAAAGGTTGTAATGAACATATACCAAGTCATTCATCCTCTCCACTGTCAATCTATTGCGCTTCTTAGAGTGTATGTGCTCAAACATACTCCAATTGCGCTCACAACCAGATGAACTGCATGGCTGGCTCAATATACGAATGGCAATGCATTGCAGGTTCGGTGTATTAGAACCAAACATCTCCCACCATCTATCTGAGATGAGAAAAAGAAACAAAATCAATCTCATTTCAAGTTTCAAGTTCAAGTTCAACATTTAATAATAAATCATAATATAAAAAGATGAAAATTATGCCCTTAAATATATTTTTACCTGGCAGTAATGTTGTCCTACTATCTTTGCACATTTGACGTGCAAAGAAGTCTCCTCGTGCCTTAGTGAAGGCATCTATCTCGTGCACTATTTGTGTAGTAACAACGGGCAACATCCGCTCTATCGTCGAGTAGAGCCCACTAAGAATTTCTTTATCTGCACAGAAATCACGGTGGAATTGGAAGGCCGGATTTAGGAAACATGCGGCTGCATGGATGGGCCTATGAAGTTGGTTTTGCCATCTCCTATCAATGATATCCCAAATGGGACGATACTTCTCCTCAACTCCACCATATCGATCTAATGGCCTCTTTGGCCCTATCCATGCCCTCCATGCCCTCATATATGTAGCCCATTGCGGGCTTGTCCCCATCGCAACTCTTAGGAGAACTAGCAAGGGCTCAATAAACTACAAAGTGCAAACATGTTTCACAAATAAGTGTGAATGAAAATAAACAAATAAAAGTAAGATATGATTAAAAATTAAAACATAATAAAGAATTAAATTTTACCTTCACAATCTCGTCCACTGGTGTCCAAAACCCTTGCTCATAAAAAATGCAATCAGCCACAACAATCCCTGCAATGCTTGTAGAAAAGGATGAGGAAGACCACTCCTCACTAGTAAACAAGCGCCTTAAAGCTGCCTTTGATTGAATCAAGGATTGCATCGTGATAAAATTTGTTGCAAACCTAGTGATGCCAGGGTGAGACAACTCCCTCAACCCCGTGTATTGCCTCATAAGGTTAAGCACCCATGTGTGATTGTATACAAATTTGTAAATGTTTTTTGCTGCATCCACACATATTCTGATCCATGGGAGTTTGCCAAGATCCTCCAACATGAGGTCAATGCAATGGGCGGCACATGGAGTCCAAAATATAGTAGGGTGCCTCTCCATCAATAATCTACCAGCAGCAACATAATTTGCTGCATTATCTATCACCACTTGCACTACATTCTCTTCTCCCACATCAGCTATCACCTCCTCTATAGCCTCACACAGCTATGTGGCATTTTTGAATTGGGCAGAAGCATCAATGGACTTCATGAAGACGGTGTCACCTGAAAAAATAAGCAAAACCAATTATTCAATAAATTAAAAAACATAAATCAGCCATATTAAATTATTAATCACTAAATCAAATTCAAATTTCAATGCATTGAGGGAAGTACAATTACCTCCATAGGAAACTAGGAAATTAAGCAGCGTCCTATTTCTCCTATCGGTCCAACCATCAGTCATGATGGTGCAACCAATCATCCTCCACTGCTTGCGCTGCTCCTCTAATTGTGCTTTCACATCTGCCACCTTTTGAGTCAAAAGTGGGCCCTTTAATTCATCTTCACTAGGGGCTTTGAACCCCGCCCCACATATGGTTATGGCATCAACCATGTTTTGCCAGAAAGGTGACCTAAAACATGTCATAAATAAATTAATAAGTTACATAAGTATTGTAAAATGAAAAGTTTTAAGTTTTTAACTTTAAATTTGAATTTGATAATGAGATACATCTAGATTCTAAAATTTAAATATAAATTTTAAAACAATTAAACGAAAAAGAATTACCTGGCTACATGGAAGGGAATGGTGCAGTAGTACCAAAAGTCTGCAATTGTCTTTTTTGCTGCATCATGTGCGTCCTTGTTCCAACCCATGCTCTCAAGCGACGGTTGGGAACCAGGAGTAGTGCGTGGTACAAAATATGAGTCCACCCTAGATTTATGAACTCTAGGGCCAATGCTAATATTGCCACTACCACTAGCAGTAGCAACACCACCAACACTAGGAGTACGCATAGGCATAGCTGGTGCAGAAGCAGAAGCACTAGCATTAGGACGGTATGGAGGCATGGAAGAAGCATCTCCAACAACACCAAGTCCCTGTCCAACTCCAACACTCGCCAACTCCTGCTTGTGTCTGTTTTTCATTTCTTTTTGCATTTCAAAAGTTTCTAATTGCACTTGCACTTCACGAACAGCCTCAGGAGGTGCTATAGTGCAGCCCACTGCATCATGGACGGGTATGCGTGCAATATGGTATTTTAATCTATTTATTCCTCCATGATATATTGTTTTGCAATATTTACATTTTGCTTCTCCTCTTTTCATTCCGGGAAAGATTTTAGCATGTTTCCAAGCAGGGTCTTTTCTGACTGGGGTTTGAGACATTGTGAAAATAATAATATGGTTTGATTTGCAAATGAATGTGGCTGCAATAACAAGTAGGGTTTCTAAAATTATTTAAGTTGCAAGTAGGGTTTGTAAAAAAAATATGCAAACTCAAAAAAACAATGATTTTACAAATTACAATGAATTATTTGTTAAAAAAACACAAAAAAAACCAATTAAAATCAAACTTACCTCTTAGATTTGGCTTGGAATGCAATGCAAACTCCTCCCAATCACTGGTAACGAGCTCTCAATGCACCTCCTTGTTGGTATGAAGCTTCCCAAATGATATATGACCCTAGATTTGTCTTCAACAACTTGCTGGTTGCCCTCTCTTCTCCTCCTATTTTTCTTCACAACTCTCTCCTCTCCTCCTATTTTGCCAAATGAATGAAATGAGGTTGCTTTTAGGGTTGGGGAGATGATATAGGACAAAAAAAAACAAACTTTAACTTGCATTTTATGTTTTTTTATTGTGTCTTTGCCTTGCTGCCACCGGCAGCGTCCAGGGATCGGGACTCACTTGGACGCGGCGCGTCCGGCGAGTCCGACCTGGACGTGGCCGCGTCCGCGCCCGGGCTCCCAGGACTTGACCAGGGGTGCTCGGCTCGAGACTCGCCGAGTCCGGGAGAGTCCTGTAACTATGATATTAACAAATGCTGACTTCTGCCCTTGTCTTCTGAGTGTAGATAATTATGTTTGATCTGCTCCAATTGCCTTGCTGTTCGATTTGCTTTTAATATTTAGAAGATATCGCTTAATAAAAATCTATTATCCATATTTATAATAAGGAATCATAATTACTTATAAGGCTCAATAATTGCTGCTATATATATATTTCCAAATCTGAGTATATCATATTAATGTATCTGCTGCTATGCTCAGGAAATACTCCTCCTATTTCTGTCCTTATTCGCTGTTCATATATCTGCGTTTAAATCTCCTTATATTCCACTCTGTTTCTTCCCTCTATCCGCCCATTGTAGCTTCTATATATATACTTCAAGAGGGTGCGATTAGCCCTCTCAAATGAGGTGACTACATAGAGAAGGACGCCCTTTACAAAGGGAGGCATCCCTTCATTCCATCTCACAAACTTTATTAGTTTAGACGACTTGTTAATTTGGAGTGCTACCATCATGAATTGCTAATCACCATGGGTCGGCTGTAATAATTATGAAGGAGGTCGGCCACTTTAAGAACTGCCATATATTTCATTATGCTTGTTTCATTAATTACGTTTGCTTCATTAAGTATTTAAGCGCTACTATTAAAGTGGGACGATTCCTTAAATAATGTGGTTGTTTATTTACTTGGGACTGATTCGATGTGCTTCATTAATAGTTATAATTGTTTCTTTTCATACATCCTTAATTATTGCTGTATAGTTGATTTAGCTGCTGCTGCAAGGTATATTTCTCAGCGGGGATATTAATAAAATAGGACATCACATGCTCTAGTAATGTGACTTGTCATTTTGTATTGGCATTGCCAACTGAACATTGCAACAATAACTTTTGTTTTTAATCCAACATAAATCTTGGCACATTTTTCCCATTTCTTTGCCACTACAATCATGTATTTGTGCTAGCATTGCCAAGAAAAAAGTGCAAAATTCTCCTAAACTCAAATTCTTTTTTTGCTACTTGTGCTTTTGATATTGACTTGTTGCTGAAGTTGCACATTTTCACTGGCTCAAACACTAAACATGTGTGATTTCTTTACACTTGTTTCTCTTTGAAGTTTGGCACCGTTTCATAAGCAACTTGCCACCCTTGTTCTGATTTTTCACTTGCTTTGCCACTTAAGAATGATGCTTATTAGCTAAGTCCTTTGCCACATCCTTTGTCACGCTTTGCCATTGTAAAAGTGTGACATGATTGTTATTTGACTTAAGTTCTTTGCTGGGTGTAGCTTACTCTTGTCTCTACTACTCTTGGTCAAAACTTTAGACTAGCATTGCTGCCAGTAAAATGTGCCACTAGCACTTAATTGGATAAGAAGTGCCATTATCACTTAATTGGAACGAAGTCTCTGCCTGCTGCACTTTTGCACTATCTCTGCTGTCTTTATTGCCATTTTGTGTTTGCACAACCAGTAGAAAAGTGCTACAAAGCTCATGTTTTGCTTGTGGTGCAGCTTTAGGATGACATCACCAAATACCAACCTTAACCGCATTTTCTCCTTGACTTGGTCATTTCAAAAGTGCAACTCTTCCCTCTTTAATTTTTATTTCTTCTTGGGTAGAGTCTTTTAAGTCCCTTGCCACTTTAATCTCATTGATGCAACTTCCTTGTCACTCTGCCATCATTCTTTATTCGGATTTGACCCTTGGATATTTCAGCGTTCTTCTTGTGTAGTGCCATCATGTTCAAAAATTTGATCATCCTTGTTCACTATTTATTATTTGGGATCAATCTGCAATGCTAGTTTGAAAAACTAGATCACAACTCGATTACTTAACGATTTGACCGTGTGATAACTCAGTTGATATTAATAATAAGGCAAGGATGACCTACTCTAAGACTACTAATGTGAATTTAGGCAAAGTTTCATAGGGTTACCAATAGTGGTACTAATAGATTTTGTTCAAGGCAATTGAATATCATGCAACAAACTCTCTCATCGGCTCATTACTATCCTTCTTTGCATTTGACAGTTGTAGAAACAAGATATGACCATCCTTGCTTTGAATCATGATAAAAAAAGGTTCACGCATGGTGTTCTAGCTAATGATTGAACTTGTGGCAATGGTGAAGCCATTTTGCTGCACTTCCAACCAATGTGACAGTAAAAAGTTAGACTGCAAATCTTCATGTGCCACTCCCAAATTATTGCATGTTGTGGTGAAGGCTGAAGTACGCTCATTTGGTTGTCGATTGAAATCACCATGAAACTTCAGGAAACCTTTCCTCAAACTGTATGGAAAATCGTGGCATTTGCAAAAGCCAAAGAACTAATATTGGCTTCCCATGACAAAGAAAGTGGAGGCAGACTATTGTTGTTATTGTTTACATTGTTGTTGTTGGCATTTTTCTAATCACCCATTATTTGTGATGGCTCATTGTGCAACATTGAAAATATCTCAATAAGTTTAGGAATAGTTGCTGAAAACTACCATCGCTTGAAGACGATTGATTGAGCATTTGGAAGATGGGATTATAAAGATGTACTTTTCTTCATGATCTAGTATAGATGTCATCCATTAGAATGGAATAGCTTCAATCGGAGGTGATAAGACTAAATTTCCCACAGCAAGATCAATCTGTTGAATCTCATGCCTCATACTGTAAGCAAAAGACCATAAGCATTTTAGTTGTATCATTTCAGACAACACAAAACAAAACAATATGTGAGGTAAAATCTCTCTTCAAATTATAAGGGGAATCTCCTTGAGATCTACAGTCCTAGAAACTTAGCTATGGACAGAATATATAGTTATTAACACTTTATAATATTTCATGGTCATTTTTGCAACAATGAAATAGCTTCCTATCTGTCTTTTTGCATTGAGTACAAGCATAAGATTGGTAATAGCTCGTCTCACAAGTAAGATTTTATAGATTATGAGAATGAAAGCAATTGACTTTAAAGAAACAATAACACCTTCCTACAGGCTAAAGTAGAGACCAACAAGTTGATGCACATAGGATTTGAAAGGAATAATAACTTGAACAAATGATATAGGATTCCAAGAATTGAAAAGCTACGTTGAATACAAAGCTATAATATAGGTAGACATATGTCATCAATACAAAGCTTGATGCTATATTCTACTTCCAATTCAATTATTGAAAAAATTACACACATAGTAATGCAGACAAAAGGATAACAAATTGAACAATTTTTCAGTAGCATAAGTGTCATGTCAACTATCATTATTAAATTATGTGCTGAAAACACTCATCTAGGTTACAAAACACCTCTTTTTTGGGTTTTATGACAGCAATGAATTTACCCCAAAAATCATTATCTTTAAAGTAAAATGCTTAAAGCTTCTAAAAAGCAGGAAGAAAAGAACTTTAAAGAAAAACTATTCGAAACAAAGAATAAGTAAAAAAATAACTTAAGCAACCTACAAATAGGCCCTTACTAACTTGTGCAAGAATAAAACCTCCAATAAAGCAATTTCTCAAATAGTCGTGGCCGAAAATAGCAGTTTGATGCATGAACGCCCTCTGTGATTCTGATATAGTTTCTTGCTTTGAAACATGGCAAATCATTTGAAGAAATCCAAAAATTCAATCACTAATGCATTGGCGACTTCACCAAACAATCTTGGTGGCTTGAATTTGATGCTCTTCACAGAAACAAGACAAATTGTTGATGAATTTGTGAAAAATCTCCCCTTTTGCTGATACTTTCACCCTGAAATTCTAACTGCTTTGATCCAATCTGCAAATAGAGAATTACTGCTCTAGGGTTGGGAAGGCTGAAAGCCACTGTTTGTGCATTCAGATGGCTGTACATGAAACCCTAGCCTCATGTTTGATAAAACTAGCAGTAAGTGATGCAGAGATAAGCACAAACATCAGCCATGAATGGCTGCAACATCCTGTGGTTTTCTAATCTGAATGACTGAAACTGTCCTGAAACCCTAGGGTTTATTGATGAATCTGCAGAAAACACCTTCAAACTCCAGGTGATCGGAAGACCTTGGAATGCAGTTTGTGAGATCAGCAAAATACCACTCCAAATCTGCTGCTTGTTAAAGTGTTTCACAAAAACCCCAGTTTCTCTTTGATGCGTGGCTGTAATCTAGACCCTAGTGCTGATAAAACCCTATATGCCATGAAATTTTGCTATGTTGCCTTAAAGCCCTAACATGTTTCACCTTGATTTGATAAACAAGTTTAGAAATTTCAGCATACAATAATTACCTCCCTAAAAATGTTTGTGAAGGAGCTGAAAATCTCCTAAAACCTAAAATCCAAAAGGTCGACCCATTAATTTCTGATACAAACGCTAGAGTTAATGGATCCATGTGAGACGATTAGTCCATGTTGTGAACCCCAAAGGGGGACGCTAAACACTGTTCAACAATCCCCCCTCAGTGTTGCTCGAGGGGATTCGAACCCGACAACTTTCACTCTGATACCATTTGTTGGCCCACACTTGCCATTAAACAAAAAGGTTGACCCATTAATTCTCGATACAAATGTCAGAGTTAACGGATCCATGGGAGGTGGTTAGTCGATGTCTTGAACCCAAAGGGGGATGCTGAACACTGTTCAACAAAATGATGGTTAGATGTGCTCCTCTACCACCTTAGCCACTTAAAACATGGCATAAACCACATGGGAACACCCAAAATTGAATTCGCCATTACCTTGTACTTGCCACTTAACACTAGCATTAACCTGCTTGACATGCTTCATAAGCACTTTTTCCACTTAAAGATGACATAAAGACTCCAAGTGCGCTCTTTGACAGCTTTTGCCACTCAAACTTGACAAAAATAACCTTAGGCATGCTCCCTTTTTGTTATCACACTTATGCATGGATTTTGTTCACTTATGCCACTTCAAGGATTGTTATTGCTCTCCTAGGGGGACCTTTCACCTATGTTTACCACAAAAACCTTGACATCACTAGTTCTGACATGAATATCATTTACTCCAACCAATTGAAACTTGGTTTGATAGGTGTAGGCACACTTCGACTTCACCCTGCCACTTAAGACATGACAAAACACCTGTAGGTGCATTTCTTTAAGGTTTATGCCACTTAGACCTGGCCTTTCTCTGATTAGGTGCTCCTTCAAGGTTCAACTGCCACCAAAACCTTAGCATCTCCATGTGGGGCGTTTTTCATCTCTCTGTCATGGCAGGCCCCTAGAAGTGCACTTCTCAGGTGCTCATGTCACGTGAATAGTAACTAGTCACTTTTCACTCACTTAGAACAATTTCTGACTCAAACAAAGGCATCTTTGGATTATGACTTTCCTTGGACTGATACATGGTTAGACAAATGTTAGGCCTTCGATAAGACTCTCCTAGTCATCTTCTTCACACATGACCAATGTCAAATTGGCCATTCAACCCTCAGAAATAACAAACCTTGCTTGAAGTAGGAAAGGCAACAAGGGCAAAATCATGACAGTCATCTTCATCCGTGACAGTTTTACAGATGAACACAGTGAAGCATGCACAAAAGGAGCTTGACATTGAAAGTTCAATTGCATGTGTAATGTCCCCTTCTTACTAGCCAGCAGGGTGTCGCCTTGCCTTCCTATTTCCCAAGGGCAAGTGTCGAAGTCAAAGGGAATCGTTTATTTAATTGTTTAATTATCACATGGGTTCCAAACTACTCTTTTAATGTGATATTAAATAATTAATTAAATTATCTTCATATAAAGTGACTGTGAATGGGACAAAAATGAATCAATGAATTATTTATTTTAAGTGGACTTTATAAAAGTCACTTTAACTTGGTGCAAAAGGCGAATTTAAGAAATATTTGGAAAATGTCACTTTATAATTTGAATGGGAGAAAATCAAATGAAAAAGAGTGTTTTGTCCGGCCTCTTTGGAAGGAAAGAAGAGAAAAGAAAAGCATAGAGAATTCATTCGCACTTTTTGGAAGATTATCATTTTGTCTTTTTGGCGTGAAGAGCTTGAGGGCTTTGATGGCAGATTTCAGACTTATGAACCAGTTTCGTCAGTGCAATATCTGACCTAGCTGAGTGGATTTGTGTTTCACATTTTCGTGATATTGCTCCCTATGGTTTGCGCGCTATTTGGAAACGATTTTGAAGACTTTCCTTGCTTAACCCTAAGCGCATCTTTGAGTAAGTATTGCAGCCAAGGAGGGTCGTGATTTTGATGAGCTGGAGGAGGAATAGAAGGACGTGTCTACTTGTGCGAACCTTCAGATGTATTTGGTGCATTTCTCTGATTTTGAAGAAGACGTCTTGAAGAGCCAGTTTCCTGAAACGTGGGCAATGATAAGTGGCATATGAAGTGACGTTTGGGGGTCAAGAAGGTTGGGCGTGCCATTAGGAAGGAGAACAACAGGTCAAAGTGTGTAGAAAGGTTGCTGATAACACATTCTGGGCGCTCTTTGAGTCAATGCGAACTTTCCCAGGTTGATACGATTTATCTCCAGGTCTGAGCATTTTGTATTTGCATTAATCTATGTTATAAACTGCTGTAGCTAAAAATCTGGGTTATGGAAGTCTATTAACTGCATATTGTTTGAGTTTTACCATATCTTGAATGCCCAGCATTCATGTCCTTAACAATGTAATTAAGTAATATGTCTGCACATTAGTGAGTTGCTGTCAAGAGTCTTGTTCATGGAAAATTGGAACTACTGTGAATGTATCATGAGCTTATTGGTTCCCAGAATCTGAATTACAGACCCTTACACTCAGAAAATGTATGGCAGTTTGCTGCTTCAGTTTCCTAGAGAATTTTGAGTTCTTTGGCACAACAAACAATCAACTTGCTTTATGTGTTTCTCCATGTGTTTGCACTCAGCCCTTGTAATACAGTCTGTTGTGAATGACTTTCATATAGCTCAATGTGTGACCAATGATTTCTGCAAAGATCTGAGAGGAAAGAGTATCCTAGTTGAACTGTCTCAGTCTTAAGTCTTTCATACCAGCATCGTAGTAGGTCATTGTTTGGGAATACAAGGGAAGTAAAGAAGTCTGTTTATTCCATGAATTTAAGTTGCTGCAAGTATCACATTAATATGAAATGATTTTATCTCACAACAACAAATCCATTCCAAACAAAATATCTTTGACAGTTTGTAAATGAGCTCCCTTCAAATCAAACAACCAACAGGAAATTACAACAGCATATAATCAGCATCACACATCAGGGGTTCGTCAAATTCTTAAGGGGACAATACCAAAAATTTAGAGCAAAATCTGCAAGGTTGTTTACAGCATGCAACAGGACCTGATTGCAAAGTGACACAGTAAGCATATCTCTTAAATTTTTCCCAATCCATTGTTATGATTTGGAATTCAATTCTGTTCTTTGCATGGCAGTTCTGATATTTACCTATTCCATTTAACTACAAAAGTTAATGTCTGTTTTTCAAGTTGTTTATGGTTAATATTCTGTGATTGATTTTAACTTCTTTCTTCTTGTTTGGCCTCACTCACTCACATGTTATACTAAGGATAGATGGTTGGTGCTATTTGAAAATAATAGCCATCATTGACTCCCATTATAGAAGCAAATACTGCTTTTAACTGGTTACTTTTATTGTCTTTTCATGTGATCTTGCATTCTGGATTTTGCTAAAACGTTCTAAGTTTTTAATAATTATTTGTTCTACTTCAAAGGTGACCATATTCATTTGAGAGGCAAACATGTATATTCAATTGTAAAGATGCTACTTTGTCTATCAAATTTCAGAAGCTTATGAAAATACGTGGAAGCCCTTTTTATTTTTTATTTGCTGTTTGGTGGGGTTTTTTCCTTCTTGAGACAGCATGTTTTCGTAATTTCTATTTGGTCATTGATGATCATTGATGTTAATTGAATTTGATGTAAGAGTTGTTTCACTGTTTAGAAGTGTTAACATTTCATTGATTGTTTTATTAGTTTCAGGATTATTTTTCCACCCTTTAGTGACTGCTACAACCCTTAACATGAGCTTTATTTTTGCTTGATGTAGTGAGGAGAATGTGTATATGCTTTGCAAAACTTTATGCAGTGCAGGAGTTGCAACTTCACACGGGTCTGACCTCTTTGTTGTCTTCATCTCCAATGAAAACAGACAGGCAACTACCTAGCTCAAGACATTTATTATCTAATTTTATTGTTTGTGTTGTACAGGAATTGTTAATATGTATTTACTTTAATGTCTTGTTTATATTCACTTACCTGTTGGTGTATTGATGATAGATGAAAAGAGAGGCACTTGACTATGAGAAAAACAATGTATGGATTGTCAAGGCCAAAGGAATTGTTAAGGATCTGTGTGTCTAATAGTGTTGAAAGAATCAAGGATATGGTTCTTAAGGAGGAGGATTGTAATAAAATAGCCACATCAAGTATAAAAGCAAAGGCACAAATGACCAATAATCATGGGCACTCCAAGTCCAGTTTTAGAGATAAAAGTTATCAAAATTTTAGGGATGATGGATTTAAAGACTTCACATGGTGTTGCAAAACATGTATCAACATCTAGATCGTAAATGGGAAGATAGATGAACACCATGGTTATGGTTGTTCTGTGCCAACCTTAGAAAGGTAGCTATTGACTGGCTTATGAGTGCACTAGCAAATGGCAAGACCTTTTGGGATAAACAATAGCATTTGAAAAAGAGTTCAAACTTCTTATAGATGATGATGAAATTTTCATGGAGTTCTACAACACTTGGAAAGGTAAATGAGATATTTTAATAGGCTAAATAGAAGATTGCTAGAAAATCTTGACAAGGAACTAGACGGTGACCTGGAATTGAGGGACTTTAATATTGTTATGGAGGAAAAGGAAGGTGAGTCCCTTGTGGTCATACTAAGACAGACACAACTAAGCAATGGCTATGGAGAGCGAGGATATAACACCTAAATGCTCAAGAAAAAAGAGCAAAGATGACGACTTGGTGTCAAGCAATGATAGTGGATTGAGATCCGTGCAAGCTTTTAGAGAGGCATGTTTCAAATGATAAAGAGTTGAAGGAGGATGTAAAGAAGGAAAGCATGTTTCACAACATGTCTTCTTTATTTCATAGGTTCCCATAAGGGAACTAGTATGGTGGCAAGATGATTTGAGTTAGACGAGTCAAATGCAAGATAACCACAATGTGTATAAAGGTAATAGGTTTATTGCAAAGCATTCTTGAACTTAAGAATGCCATAATCACAATTGTACTTGCACCTAATAATTGCCCAAGGATAGAACATGTGAAGACACATGGAACACCCATTGTTAGGTCCCTATCCTAGTAACAAGGAATCTAGCCCAAAGGCTGTAAATTACCCTTCCAAGAGTATGAAGTTTTTGCGATTATTTCCAGTTTGGTAGATGTTCCATTTTATCAATCTCAGGCCATAAACATTGCATTCAATAATAAAGAGTTCAAAAGAGATGATCAAACAAATCTGATAATCAACCATAACATTTCATTTCTGATATACTTGACTGTACATGATCATGTGAGAACAGAAATGTGTTTCAAACTTTACATTTGACTGATATACAAAGGTATTTACTTGCTGATAACAAATATAGACTCATTCAAACCCAAACTGAGTGCTAGGTAAGACTGATATACAATTATGAAAACTCAGAAATCCATTACAGCAAGATATCCTTTCAGTTACTTAACAAACTGAGTACAGCAGCATTTTAACTACCAATCTGAGTTATCAAATGGAGCAGATATACAAGTATCTATACTGAGAAATTTACTTCAGCAACGTGTCTTTTGCAATTTATTCTCAGACTGATCATAACAGCAAAATAACAATGTAGAGATTGTTTTATCTCAGACCTAGAGGTGATTGTATATGAGTCAATGAACCCTTCACGCACTCATTATTGCCTCCTATGGACATTCTGAATCTTCAGCAGAGGTCGATATAAGCTGTAGCAACATTGTAATGACTGTAGCAGCAAGAACATATGCCCAGCTCTAAGAAAACTCTCAGAAATCTTCATGCCAGAGGTTGCTAACGAACAACAGCACTCAGAAAGGAGGAATACAGTAGCATGACACCCTCAACCTATGCTCCTATGCATCCAAGACTTCACAATTTCACCTTCAGACTTCCTGTAGCTGCTATGTATGCAATCTCAGACACACGTCCAGCTCTTATGGCCTTGCCTCTGCTTATGAATACCATGGCTGAGTCCAAGCCTCCATTGCAACAGGAAACTCAATGCAGGAACTTGAAATATCCCCCTTAGTTTTTTCCCAAATTTTTTGCACATAAACTTCACCCATTAGCATTAGCTCAATGAAAGACAACAAACTGGAAGCAACCCTTCACTTTTTGATCACCCAGATCCCAGAGTAGGCAAGGTGAGAGCATACGGTGTAAGGGGATATGATGACAATAATTTGAAAATGCTGGAAGTACAATGCTATTGGTGGCAAGCTAGGCAATTGAGAAAATGTAAATACTAAGCGGCAAGCCAGCCTTTTCCACTTTTCAGCGGGCTACTGAAAAAAGTAAATGAAAGCAAAGAACTTGGTGGCATAGCCAGCCACTTCCACTTTTCAGCGGGTAACAAAAAGTAAAGCAAAACTCAACCACTTCTCAGTGGGAGTGAATTACAAAATATTGAAATGAAAGAGTTGATTAGTACTACTAGATCAACAATTACAAAATGATATCTAACACAATATTTCATGTGAAAATTCAAACAACAATAAAGCCCAAATGTTAGGAGTTCATCTCTAATCACTGCAATGACAAGGTACCATTAAAATATGAAATAATGACAAAGATACTAGGTCTGATATGAAGGAGCAGCAGTCTGGTTTTTCTGATAAGCAAGCTTGAAACACCTTCAAATGCTCATAAATCCCTCCATACTTCTCCAAAGGACTCCAAATCAGTTGCAGGTGATGCCAAAAGGCCAGGCATCCAAGTACTAGCAACCAAACTCGACCAACCAGCACTTAAAACTTAGGCACGCTTCCCAAGGACCCTGCTGCAAATGGTACGACCCTCTAGGGAGGTCGACCTTATGCCAAAAATCACACTCACTCAAAAATCTCCAAAACTAGAGCAAGGGGGCGCCCAGTAACAAGGAATCCAATGAGCTCTCACCCACAAAATTCGTCAAACTCCTCAAGAAGATGTGACCACGAACGTGGGTCAGCTGGAAATGAAGAAGCACTCCAAAAACCACCAAACAACAAAAGAACACACCAAAAATTGCCTCCTAGAAGACATCAAAACCACACCAAACTGAAATAGATAGAAACGCCATCACCAATGAAGCTCAACTGCACCCTCTGAATGAAGGAGCATCAACAATCCAGCTAGGAGCTATCTTGCAAGCTTGAAACTGAATAAGAAACTAGGAGGTATACCAACCTTGAAGCAAGAGTTCTGAAATAAATCTAGCACTTATGATAAAAATGAGATACCAAATGAAGAGGAAGAGCATTGTATTTATAGGCTTCAAACCTAGGAATTCAAATTCCCTTTTCCCTCTAGAATGGGATGCCCAAATATGAGGAATAAAATAACCTTTTAATTTCACCTTTGACCATCCAAACTTGGCGTCCAACTTCACTTAGCCAATTTAATTATGTAACTTTATAAAATGCAATAATTTATCCAACTTGGACGTCCGCATGAGAAAACACAAGCTAAAAACAACTTAAGTCATATGTCTAGGCATGGGGACCAAAAGGCACATTAGAAATATAATATAACTTAAGTTATTAAATTTCTTAGAAATAGAAATTGAATACTGAACTGCTGCCAAACCACACTGCCAAAAATAAAACTTACTATAAATAGCATATTGGCTAAAAATAGTGACTCCAAACACCGTTTAAGCACATTTTGAGTAGCCGTCGTAACTTACTAAAAATAGCAAGTTCGAAAATGGTCACTGATCAACATGCATGTGACACCCCCCTGAAGCTCTCTGAAAACCCAAAAAGACCTAGAAAACAAACTAGCGAACCCCTGCATGCATCCCCTAAAAACTCAGAAGGAAACCTCCTAGAAAATAGGAATCCCTATTTCTACCTCCAACTAGCCTATGGGCCTCCGAGATAGGCTAACGGTCATTAGATAGGACTAGTGCTGAGATGGGGACATTACATAACTCAGTTATAATTGTTAATGTTATGACAGCTTCGGTAGCTCCTTCCAGCTCAGTTTCGCAGTGAAGAATTTGAATGATAGCCATAGGCTATTCAAATTATATTTTATTATTATGGGCCGACATAAAAGTTCTCTTTGATATTTATCTTTCATTAAGTGATGATTAATTCAGGCCGACTTATATTAGTTATCAAGGCCGACCTCATTTAAGGAATATTTGAGATTTCTTAGAGGCCGACTTGATGGATTTTAAGAGAGGCGTCTCTCTCATTCATTGATATATATATTGACATTAGTTCGGCGATCATCAGTAGTTCTACATCCAGCAGAGTTCGTTTTTCATGTCTGTAAAGTGCGAACATAACAGAAAGAAGTCCGATGCTTGTTCATGATGAAAGAGGGTGCGAACTCAGCTGATGAACAGATGCGAACACTATAAAGAAGCTCGACTCCACTTCTATCTAGGGCGAACAGGTTCTAGATGTTTACAAGAGACTTCATACAATCCTCATCAATTTGTACTCATGTCAAGGTGCGGAACTAAGCAAAATATCAGTGCAAATTCACCTGAGATCTGAGTGTGCATTCTCTGGTTCAGTGATCTCATACAAGTTCGCACAGGTTCCAGATTTAATTGAGAATTTACCAGATCGGATCTGTAGTGTGTTATCAAAGCTTGAGAATTGGAGTCTTCAGTGCTACGCAAACATTATCAGATTTGCATTCTATTTTTATCAGGTGTGATCTAGAGCTTGACATCTGTTATTGGTCTTGAGTTAGACCTCATTGTATTTTGTAAATCTACTACTGTTGAATCGAATATAAGAGAGATCTTTGTTGCTGGGTTTTTCTCCCTCAAGAGGAGGGTTTTCCCAGGGTATATGCTGTGTTACTTGTCTGATTTCTGATTTAATTCTCTGTACACTAATCTGATCACTTAAATTCAACATGGTATCAGAGCGGGTTTGAGGATCGTGTTCAGATTAGTTGCATGACTTGTTCACCAGAGATGGAAACCATTTGCAATCTGCTCCAGATCTGCAGGGAAGAAGCCATCTGTTTTTGCTAGCACTGTGGGAAGAAGCTATCTGGTCTTCAGGAACAGCATATCTATTCTTCCTGTAGCATATATTATTGCCACAGTCATGCCTATGTGAACTAGCGGTACTATATGTTTTTCTGGGCGCTTATATACTCTTCAAAAGCGAGTATCATTGAATTAGGATAGACTGTGGAGAGTGGATGTATTCAAAGGAATCAGGGATACAAAGCTTGGCGTGACATTTGCCTCTCTGACATTTTTGCTGCTGCATGAGTGCTATTTTTTTAGATCATATGTTTGATATCAGGCTGGTGATTTGACGAGCATCATGTCCAGTTGTTTTCTGTATTCCAGGTTCAGCACTACACTCAAGGAGATTCTGATCTCAAGAGATAAGTGTTTGTTTTTGTAGTTTATACTCTTTACTCAGTTTGTTGAGTTGTGCAGATTTGATAATGCCTTATCATGTGTGTAGTAAAGATTATGTTTCTCTTGAATTGTGATCCAGTAGATGAGATCATGTGGTGTCACCTCATTCATTGTGTATTGCTAACCTAGTGGATTGCAGTTGGAAACAGAGTTCATTGTAAATTTGAGCAGTCATGGGCCTTGTTCAAATTTAACCTTGTCATGAGTCTGTGTTCGAGTCATGAAGGCTGAGGTTTGATCTGAGTATAAGAACAGCATACCGTGTTCAATAATTGCATATTAAGGAAGATAAGTATTCTGTGTTTTGTTGAAATCACATTTCTATTTTGAATCATGGGCCTGTGTTCAAACCGTAAAAGTTGAATGTTGATCTGTGCTTTAAATCAGCGTATCTCACAGTATAAACAAGTATTCTTCATTTTGTTGTATCTTGGATATTGTGTGTTTAGTATGAGGAGATTGTTACTTCTCTTAAGTTGTGATTTCTAGGTCAAAGATCCTTTGAATACTTCAAATTATCTATTGTAAGTTGATCTAGACTAATCGTGTAAATCCTTGATGTATGTCTTTAAGATAAAATTCAGCAAAAGAGAAGAGATTGGTATCCTTATGTTGTGATAGGTTGATCACATCGATACCCTTCTCCAATGCATGTGTTGTGATAGAATCTTGAACTCTTGGGAGAGTTGATTCTACATGCCAACCGTTTAATGCATTCAAGAAATCTGCAGCTGTGCAGATCATTCTTTTATTGTGCAGAGATAGGCACTCTCGAGAGGAGCAAACAAATGAATGAACGAAGGAGCTATATCAAATCTTATAGAGATAAGTTCCTTTAACCCTCTAGTTTGATCTTTTGATTGATTTATTTATTCATGTTCTAACATTGTGCATAAAAGCTTATGTGTTCATGTTATAACCTGTGATTGTAAATCTTGTATGATTCCAGTCTTGTTATTTCTTTGGGTAATTACAAACTGTTAAGTAATCTCTCTCTAAAATGCTTGTAGGAGCAAGAAGGTGATGAGAAATTGCTTAATGATGAAAAGCTTGAGGCATCTTGTGAGAAAGCCATGCCAACCAAAGAAATAATCAAGCAGCCTTGGGACTGAGCTGATGGCCAGAGGGAGCTCACTTCCAGAAGTCTTCTTTGCAATCTTTGGAGCAAGGATCAAGAGGGAGTCTTGTAACTCACTGAGAAGAAGTGAAGATTGTTGTGCTAAACCCTTAGAGGATCCCTTCAGTTGCTGAGATCAGATTTGCTCAAGATTGCCTTCTGGGTTTGCCATTGGTAGCTCCGCAAACCTATTCAGAATAGTGAGATCTGAGATGAGGTCAATGAGGACTATTCTGAACTCTCTTCAGTACCAAGGTGTGCACTGGAAAACATTTATCTAAGTCAAAGTGTTGCAGTCAATCCTGGACGAAGAGGTCAGAAGGTTGATGCAAGTGCCTGAAGATTTAGAGGGAGCCTGCTGAGCCTGAAGAAGACGGTAATCTTGCTGCAGCTAGTTCAGATTTGGTGGATCCTACGTTGTACAGACAGCTGATTGGATCCTTGATGTATCTAGTTAACACTAGACCTGATATTTGCTATGCAGTGAGTGCACTTAGCTAGTTTATGTGTGATCCGAGACAGATACATCTTGTTGCAGCTAAACATATCCTGAGATACTTGCGTGGCACAGTTGGATATGGGTTGAAGTATACTTCGATGCAGACTTGGAGTTACTTGGTTCTAGGTTGTGTCACGATCGAAGAGCACCTCCTGTTGCCAGCCGTTCTGCTATGATTTCCGGTGCAGCAGGCAGCAGCAGGAGTATATTGCAGCTTGCATGGCAACTCGAGAAGCAGTGTGGCTTCGTAAGCTCCTTGCAGGATTGTTTGGACAATCAATGGAGCCCACCATTATTCATTGTGATAATCAGAGTTGTGTGAAGCCTCACAATCCTGTGTTTCATGACGAACCAAGCATGTTGAGATCAAGTACCACTATATCGAGATATGGTACGCAGTACACATTGTACATTAAGATCGCATTCTCACGGGTAAAGTTTGTGTACTTTCGAGACAAGCTTGGTATGGTGGAGAATCAGCCTTGACTGAGTATGAGTCTCAGTATCAGTGAGCCTTGCTTAATGAGTTCTTCTCTGTGAGAGAAGTTCGAGGTGAAATCCCTTGTTAATGCACTTTCTTCTGTGACGGAAGAATTTGAGGTGAAAGCCCTCGTTTCCACCCTCTGAGAGAGTCATGGTGGATGTCGTGTGCGACTCCATGACATATCTTGTACTTGTGTTTCACCCTCTGAGAGAGTCATGGTGAAAGTCACTTGAGGTGACAACATCACGCAAGTGATGAACACTTGTACTTACTATTGCATCTTCTTTGTGACGGAAGAATTTGAGGTGAAAGCCCTCGTTTCCACCCTCTGAGCTGAGTCATGGTGGATGTCATGTGTGTGACTCCATGACAACATCACGTGAGAGAGTCCGTGATGATCTTTCTGTGCTTGTGTTTCACCCTCTGGGAGAGCCATGGTGAAAGTCACATTGAGGTGACATCATCACGCAAGTGATGAACTCTCGTACTTAACCATGTGATGGTTGATATCACATTGAGGTGATATATCTCTCCTTATATCTGATTGCAGGCAACAGTAGTAGATGAACTTCATGTGGAGATAATTTGCAGCTGGAAGTTCTCTCCCTAGCTGAGAGGGAGTGTTAATGTTATGACAGCTTCAGTAGCTCCTTCCAGCTCAGTTTCGTAGTGAAGAATTTGAATGATAGCCATAGGCTATTCAAATTATATTTTATTATTATGGGCCGACATAAAAGTTCTCTTTGATATTTATCTTTCATTAAGTGATGATTAATTCAGGCCGACTTATATTAGTTATCAAGGCCGACCTCATTTAAGGAATATTTGAGATTTCTTAGAGGCCGACTTGATGGATTTTAAGAGAGGCATCTCTCTCATTCATTGATATATATATTGACATTAGTTCGGCGATCATCAGTAGTTCTACATCCAGCAGAGTTCGTTTTTCATGTCTGTAAAGTGCGAACATAACAGAAAGAAGTCCGATGCTTGTTCATGATGAAAGAGGGTGCGAACTCAGCTGATGAACAGATCCGAACACTATAAAGAAGCTCGACTCCACTTCTATCTAGGGCGAACAGGTTCTAGATGTTTACAAGAGACTTCATACAATCCTCATCAATTTGTACTCATGTCAAGGTGCGGAACTAAGCAAAATATCAGTGCAAATTCACCTGAGATCTGAGTGTGCATTCTCTGGTTCAGTGATCTCATACAAGTTCGCACAGGTTCCAGATTTAATTGAGAATTTACCAGATCGGATCTGTAGTGTGTTATCAAAGCTTGAGAATTGGAGTCTTCAGTGCTACGCAAACATTATCAGATTTGCATTCTATTTTTATCAGGTGTGATCTAGAGCTTGACATCTGTTATTGGTCTTGAGTTAGACCTCATTGTATTTTGTAAATCTACTACTGTTGAATCGAATATAAGAGAGATCTTTGTTGCTGGGTTTTTCTCCCTCAAGAGGAGGGTTTTCCCAGGGTATATGCTGTGTTACTTGTCTGATTTCTGATTTAATTCTCTGTACACTAATCTGATCACTTAAATTCAACAATAATCACGCCCTTGTGAACCTTGCAATTGCAGTATGATGGTGGCCAAGATAAATGAGAATGAGGTTTCCACAAGTGCTCATGCCAAACTTGGATTATACCTTCTACAAACTTGTCCTCCAGGAAGATAGTTGCCCAATCTCACCAATCAAGAACTTCACCAAATATCTTCAAGATCCATGAACCATCAACCCTATTAAGTCTGATAATCGTTTACTCCAAAATTTGTCTCCGCATGAGACTCACAAATTTGCATTAATTGCCCAACTGGAAATCTTGAGTGATTTTCCCTTCGAACTAGCTGGGGTGGGAATCGTTTCACCATCGAAACCGATCTTCAAGAGGGTTTTCGTCCTCCCAAAGGCTGAGATGAACCAGGTTCAATCTCAAGAACCACAAGGGTTTCAATAAGAGAAATAGAATAAACCTGACATGCCCAAATGAGCTCTCAAAACCTTCCTTTATACTTTTTCTGCCAACACTCCAAAAGCTTCTATTTTGAAATTCACTTTTTATTTTGAACATCACTTTAGCTCCGAAAAGGACCTTTTGATTAAAATAATCGTAATTTAATATGCAGGGCCCTTGTTTTAAACCTCCATGATTTAAAACATTTCTTCCCAGTTCTGACGAGCTATAACACTAAGGTGTCTTTTAAATATTTTAATTAATATTAGCAACCTTAGTAAAATAATTAAAATATAGCCATTAATAAACTTTTTTTTGGTGGAAATGCCGAAATGCGTCAAAATTGGAAACTAACTGTACTGGAGTGATCTTGATGAAGAATGATGACAAAGATAACCGACCAGACGACTTTCTATAAATAGAAACCCCCTCCAAGAATCTTGGAGACCAAACCGGAAATCGAAAATAACATCCAAAAGCATCAAATAACTCCTCTAAATCATCTGAGCTCATTGGTAACATCAAACTACCCTTCTAAACAAGCAAACACAAACCCAAAAACCCAACTCCATTTGCAAAGCAAGAGAACCCTAAAATGGGGACATTACAAAGGCCAACAATAGTGCTCATGGAGATAATTTGGGCAAATCTAATGAACATTTTGTGGATGATAGTTTTGGTGTCAATATTCTTCTAGAGGATACTTGGAAAAGTCTAGGGAAGCCATCCATTTTGTCTCCAGCCTTGCAACTAGAGGGAGCCAACCAGAATGGAATAAAGGTGTTGGGCATGTTGATGGCACAAAACTATTTAGTGGAATCCAACCTATTTTGGTGAATTTTGTAGTCACCTAATTATACAAGAAGGCCTATGGTGCATTGTTGGGTTGTGGCTGGTTGATAGTAGCCAAAGCTGGTGACAATTAGAAGAAAAGTCTTCTCTCCATTGAAAATAAAGGCTGAAAGCATGTGGTAGATCTCAAGAGTCAGGAACTAAGCAAGGAATCAGCCTCTTCAAAATAGATGAACTCTGACTTTGAAGAAGATGAATTGAAATTCTTTAAAGGCGGAAATTGGGATACTATGGAGCCAAATGATGAAGAGACCTTGGAGTTGCAGCATTGCTACAAAGAAAAGGCCTGCTCACTTAACAATTTGTTTCATAGGAAAATAAAAAATTATGTGATGTTCTAGCGAGATTACAAAATAACTGAAACTATGGAGATAAAATAAGGATTACAGGAAGATGATCAAAATCAGAATTCAGTGATATCAAGTCCTAGACCATTCATGTCACAGTTGGATGACCGTACCTAGTTAACAGAATCAAAGTTGGGGATGCAAATCTGGACCATAAGCCAACCCATTGGTTTGGGTTATATGAAATATAAAATGCCCACAATTGTGAGGGTAGATCTGGGTTTGGAGGAATCCTTAAATGATTGTGGTAGGAGATGATTGGAATTTGGTATTGAAGGCTGCAGCATTCAATATTTTCATGGACTATAAGGATGTCTTTGCTTGGGTGTATAAATATTTGATTAGAGCAAGAATTTGCTTTTTATAAAAATATTTAAGTTATTACATTGTTATTGTAAAATTTGGTATAGTCCAACAATGCAGTGATGAAACTATAGCTGTTATTGTTAAAGCAATGTTCATTTGGAAAAGATTTGTCAGAAGTTGAATAAAATGGGTTGGTTTTTTGTTGGAACTAGAAAAGCATTGAATTTGGTTTGAGTTTCCTCTTGGCTTTAATTATGAGTGCCATCAAATTTTCAGGTGAATGTGGGCATACTCTTACATGGTATCCCTTTCATGTTTCTTTATTATAGCATATTTAAGACTATAATCTAAAAGATTGCTCATGATTTTCAGGTTCCTCTTTGGCATCAAAAGTCTAGTGAGATTGAAGGCTTGGTAATATGGGATTATCATGTAATATGTGTTCAGGTCTGTCTCCATTTGCTTATATTTGTTTATTTCAATACTGGGAACAAAGATTTCTTTTATGATTTCTTTATAATGGGAAGATGTGGCGGAGTAAGATGCTCAAAATGTTGTAACTTGTATCTTGTGTACAGTTAACTGCATGGATATCAGAACACTTCAGATATTTTTGAGAATTTTGAATGCTGATTTCTAATTTGTATAAATTTTGCTCGACAGAAATCCAGAGAAAAGGATGCTCAAGTTCAAGTGTGGGATTTAGATACAATGCTTCCATTCCCAGTTCCATTGCATCAATACATCTCTAATGCAATCCGGCCATCATTGCCTTTGTATCCAAAATTCCGCAGGTTTTTTTTCTTTCATTGTCAGGAGTTTCCAAGTCAATAAAATTATGTGGAAGTAGTAATTGGATCCCTAGTGAAGCTGGAAGTTCATCACTCTACTTACTTGGATTTATTTCTTCTTAATCTGTTATGTTTGAAATAATAAATATCTCATGTTTTGATTTAACTAAAGATGTTGTAAATTATATTATATTCATTTAGAGAGTTGTTACAAGGCAAATTTTCACCCAAGTTTTGATAACTAGAGGCCCAAGGATTGTCAGTTACTAGTTTCAGTTTTCCTTGAGATAAGTTCATTTTGATAAATTTTCCTTACTGATAACATATTCCAATACCAATACCTCGGCCACATGATGAAGGGCTTCATCTTCAGTTGTTTGACCACACTGCACCACATGCCTATTTGATCGTGCTGTCTCTTTTTCCAAGCTTTGAATTTATAAGCAATGAATGCTAATGGAATTAGTGTTTGATTTTTCCAATGCCCATACTTTTGATCTTTGGGTGCCAGTATTTGAAATATTCTAGTAATCAGAACAATTTTATCCAACAACTGATGTTCTCATATGCTTCTGCTTTTATTTATAAAGCATATTGTCTTCATATGACAGCTTTATGAATGACATATGTGTTTGTATGTACATACAATTCTACCTAACTAACAAGGGACAGTGGAAAAAACTTTGTAATCTCTCCTGCCTATGATTGTCCCATGGTTCACCCACTCCACCACCAACAAAAATCATCCAAACCAGGAACAGATTAATCTACATTGCCTCCTCTATTGTCTCCTTCCCCATTGCAATCCAGTTCAAACTACAAAACAGTAATTTCAAATGAAAGAACCCAACACTATAAAGAAGTATAGAAATTTCTGCAGTATCATGAACATAGATCCATATCAAGGCCTAACCTTTTCATAAATAAAGGAAATTAGTGTTACCTAAAAATGGATACACCTCCTAAAGTGTCTTCCATTAATAAGATGGAACACAGGCAGTGGATTATTAAGGACGAAGCTTCCATATGCAGATTCATAGGAGCTAATCCACACTCAACTCTTAGAATTTGGGTTCAAGAAATCTAGAATCTATAAGGTTCAGCAGAAATCTTGATGATTGCAAAATGGCACTTCATGGTTGTTATCTCCTCAAGGTAAGAACAAGATAATTCCTTTCAAGGAGGGCTTAGTTCATGAATAAACTTGGTTTGTTTATGGCATTCTATTCACCTGCGTTCTTATTTAATCTATTTTAACAATAAATTAAATTTATAAATATAATATTAAAATAAAGAACATATAACATATTAATATAAAATATATAAACATAAGATAATACATATATTGGAAGCAGTGATTAAATAAGAGACTAAATGCAGCGATTGAAAAGCAGCAATCAAAAAATAATAACAAAGGCAGTGATTCCATAATAAAAGGTAAGAGTTTAGGAAAAGCAACGATTATATATTTTAACAAGGCAGTGATTCATAAAAGATACAAAGACAGCTATTAGAGTCTTTAAGGCAGCAACGAATGAACTCATAAAAAGCAGTGATCAAGCTTGAACAGAAGGGTATGTTATTAAGGACACATCCTTTCGAAGAGATGTATTTATTATGAAGTGTTGTATCTCTTCATAGAAATATGGAGATATAAAATGATATGAGGAATGTGAAATAGAGGGGAATAAGTGGGCATTCAGATCAGCAGCAGCAAATGATGTAATTATGGAATCATATCAGAGATCAGAAATAAATATCTGCACTCAGGAAAACAGTAGCTAGTGGTATAATAAGTAACTGGTATGCAATTAAATGTATATGCAATTAATATCTAATCTTGATATGTAATAGCCTTCCCTATTTGGCCTACAATTTTTTTTTCGATTTTCTCAACTTGACCGTTCAGACATTTCGTCAAACAGATTGGCCGCTGCTGTTCCTAGCATAACTTCAACTTGTTCCACAATTTAATTACAGAATAAATGATATTTGCAAGCTCAGAAAAACCACAATCTCAATTTTAAATTTGATGAATAAATCATCACAATATTAATAACAATTTAATCCAAACAGCATCGATTGGCAATATTAAATAATTCAATTGTACTCTGCTGAATGTCTTAGCAAGCTACAGAAATTAAACACATAATTCCTGACCTCAATACAGGTAACATGGATTTTTCTGGAAAGAGATTGCAACATAGCTAAGGACCACCAAATGTTATCAGTCTTGCTGTGTCAGAAATATATGATCTCCACAGATCCGTGAATACATTAAGTTGTAAAATACGGGTCTGATTTGTGCTCGGCAATTATATCCACCTCCACGGCTTCAATTCCCTCGACTTTTCCTTTATACTGCCACTATAACCATCGCCCTCTGTATTCATCCCGGCAATTATGAAATGATGTACATAGTTCAATCTTTGCGTCTCAATTAGCAGCTCTTTGTGCTAGTGAATAATCATTTCCCGGCAATCTCTTCAAATGTTTTATAAATGGCTCCTATAATCTCTTTGACTCATTCCCCCTAAATTCCAATCGGCATGTGATATATAAATTTCCTTCATAAAATCGATCCTCTTCTATGTGTTTGATTGCGCCACAATTGCAAGCATGGTCTCTTGTAAATGATCGATTAATTGCTTGATGACTTTTCGTCTCCTGGTCCGCTATATCAATACACCCTTCCTTCAACCAAATTTCGAATCACCACAACTCATAAATAATATTTAAAACACCTGATATATGTAGACTCCCGTAAACTGGCAAATAAAGAAGGGAAGAAGCGACAGTTGCTATAAAGAAACAGTTTCCTTCAACATTGGCTCCTCAAACACTTCAACATAGATTAACAATTCTTTAATGTTATCAGGACGCTTGTTCCGTCTCTATTCTTTGAATTGTTTAACGGCTCTACTGTAAATTTTGTGTCTTTGTTGAATGAAACCGGTTACCATTGAAACTCCTTAAGATATTGAATTGTTATGCCCAATATCATTAAACAAATGTCTTCAGATGTCTAAGAAGCTATGGCTTCCTTATATTTTAAGCACAGGAAGGTGACTATTAAAACCCGTAGCCAGAACTAATGGTCTTCCATGTTAGCGAATAGAATTTCTGAAGCAGCTTTCTTATATTTCTGAAGCGGCTTCCAAAGAAATGGTCGACTCTCTTTGGTATTCCCTGCGAATAAAATTCAAGCATCAAACCTCTTTTGACTACTTGGTACCATTTATTCTGAAATGTCACGTTTTCACCTTGAAATAGAGCAACGGAAGAATAGAAACAATACACTCGACATTCATTCCCTTATAATGGTGCTTATACAAAGATATTTGGTGTTCAAGGAATGAACGGAGGATGAATATTAGAAGTTTCAGTGATTAAAAAACTTAACCAGTTTATTAAATGTTTGGCTCAATATTTTATTCCCAACTGATGACTCTGTTCCATACGTGGCAGGAGATTAATTCTTCAAGATCCGAGTGGAGAAAATGAACCATCAATCATTACATTAATCTCTAACATAAGAGATGGGTGTGGTCTGGACAAAACACAACTATTGACTTTCCAAATGATGGCCGACCAATTCTGATAGGATGTCAGAATTGTTTCACTTTCTTTATAAAGAAATAGACCTTTGCACTCATATAACTCCTCTCCTAAACTCAGCCAGTCTTACGTAGCATTAAAGAATTCACACAATATCCAAATCACTCCAAATGGAACCACAACAGATTTAAGAATTAATTATTCAAAATACAATAAGAATGGCCCACCCTTTTAATTGAATTTGCTTAAGAAAACAGTTCACCACAAATTCATGGACATAACTTAATCTGCAAACTTCCAGCACTGACTGGAAACAATTTATTCAATACTGAAATTCTGAAATGTCTTCAAATAAAGCTTCAAAAACTTCATTACTTTCACCCGTTTTAAGCACCAACACAACCCTTGAAGTAGGACTGTCAGCAATCATCTAGGGGTTATCTTCCAACATCGAAGATGATTATTCTTTGTGAAGGATTCCGTCCTCACAAAGTTCTGGAAATTATCTAGCCAAAAAACTATTCCACAAAACCAAATCCAACCTAAACCTACAATAAGCCATCTCAAGGCTTTTATTCTTTTTCACTTTGTAACTTCTCGTGGTTTCTTGACTTCTCGTTATTCCTCTTTTTTAACTTTTAATTTCTTTTTCAAAAGTAACTTATTCAATATATTTTACTTTGCTAACTTAAGTTACTTTTGCACCTATAAATAATTAATTCAAGTTGCCTTTTTAAAACTTAACCTTTTTTTTGGAATCCTTAAATTAATTATCTAATCACAATGCCAACATTAATGGGGACATTACAGTCCGCCCTTCTTAAATATTGCTTGTCCTCAAGCAATGCTAGCATTGAAACAAACTGAAATCAACTGTAATTCTAGGATCACAAACCAACCTCTGGAAGAAACCACCAATCTGCCATTGTGCCACTCTGATAGAAACCATCAGTTCATCATACCAAATCTGAGCTCCCCTCACCTGTGTTGTTACAGAATAATCAACCTCTGTTCCCAAACTGAATTCCCTCTGAAAATTAAAATCCCCACCATGAGAATTCTCTTGCCAAGACATCACAAAGAGGTTCAAATCTACAATCCTTCTATCTATCATGATCTTGGGCAACAAGACAATCAATTTGCTCAACATGAAAGAATGGTTCTCCTCTGCAATCATAATGGAATCCCATAAATGATGGAAAGAATTTTCCGAGAAACTGCTGATTGGACAAGATGCAACATAAACAACTCTAGAATAAGTTGTCACATAATCGTTTTCTTTAATACCAATTGATAGCATCTCAAGAAGATTCAATTTCCAAATACCAAACTAACATCCATTAGCACTCCAAGTTACCCATAAAACTGAAAACATCAATGCAACATTTGAAAAACCATAAATCAGCAACTTGGAAGAGTTGTCATAAACATCACTCAACGATGTGGAAACAAGAAACAACAAAATCGTATCAGAAAATTCTTCTATATTTCTCTGCCACAAAATCTGCAAATACTGAAAATTGATCTGCTCACTAAACAAATATGTAAAAATCAGATTTTCAATGTTAGAACAGCAGCTGTAATAAAGGAAACTTCTTGTATGCAAAGGTTTTGTGAGCCAAAATTTGTTTGAAGAAGCTTCTCCAATGATAGGGTTATCATCTTCATCAAACTCCCACTGATACATGAACCCCTTATTGACTGACTATTTTACCCAAACGATCATGTGTTGACGGATTAAGCAATGAACAACAACTACAAGTCTGAAATTTTGCCTAAAGCCCATCCGTAAAATTGAGTCTTGAGTTTTACCAGGATCACATATCTTGTGTTCATCATCAACCTTACCATTAGAATTAGAAGGCGCTTCATCCTCCATCACAAAATGTGGATTATCAAAAGTTAAATCTGCATTCCACTCAAAAAGAGGATTATCTGTAAACTGAAAAGAGTTTATATTTACTTGACCCAATTGATCATCTTGTTGTTCTATCTCAGTATTTGCCAACTTGGAAGTTTGTTCTAAATCAAAATGAATATAGAGCTCATCAAATTCAGCTTTAAGTTGCCTGATTTCATTATCTCTTTCCTCATTTTCTTGCTCCATAATCTGATTTGCAGCTCAGCTAAGTGAAATTCTGTTTCTTGAAGAGCCATTTGAGTACTCTCCAAAATCTCCTTTGTAGATGTAAGCTCAAGAGTGAGCTTTTCTACTTCTTGTTCCTTTTCTTTTAATGCAACCAAACTATTTTTTGCAAGTTTGATGGAACAGTCTCTATCTAAAAGTAAACTTAAGAAATCAGATTTCAAAGTTCTTAAGTTCTCTTTGATTACCTGTAAGTTTGCAAGAGAAATTCCTCCTTCAACACCTTTTTTCCTCTTCTCAATTTGGGCCTTCCAAAAGAGATCTTCAATGATATTATGAGTATGATCAAAACGTGTTAAGGCTGCAACAATCATATCCTCGGTAACCTTCATCTATTCCTTCAACTAAAATGTCTCATTGGGCAGATGATCAACCTCAACTTCATGCAACAATTTTTCTGATTTCTCTTCAATATCATTGCTCTCAATATCAGCTACATCCTCATGGCACAATTCATATTTTGAAGCTTGAACAACACTAAACTCAGAAGGATTTTCTTCCACAGTTATAATTTCTTTTTCATCTGCTTGTTCCTCATTAACCCAAAAAGATTTCAGCTTTCCCTCACATTGTTCGAAAACTTCACTAACCAACTCATAAGCAGCTACAGAGACATCTTGTTCTTGCTTCAAAATAGCCATCATCATGGACACAAGGGGCTGAAAATTTGTTTCATCAACGATTAAGGCCATAATGGTTTGCATATAAGAGAAAACAACTTCTCCATGATCCTTACTGATAGATGCTATGAAATAAAGGAACATCTGAAGAATTAGATCATTACCTTCTAAATCAATCAATAGATAACAAGATCTGACTTTTGCCATCACTTCTAACATCTTAACCTTTCTACCAAAGGAAGGCCCTCGGTCATCAGATAATCCACGGAAGCTCTCAACAATCAATTGTATAACCTCCCTCATTATGTCATCTTCATAGGGAACCTTAGGAGCCGTAATCCTCATAAACTCACTAAGACAACTGGTGAGTACAAGTCTCACATCTTTATCATGTTGTCTCATAAACATTGGCTTACCCAAAGAATGCACTGCTGGAGTCAAATCTAGTTGCAAAGATTGAGAAGGTGACTAATCTACCATCTATAAACACTTTTCTACTTCTTCCAAAGTGTTAAGAAGAACCCTTTTTTATTGAGGTAGGTGTTAAAGTTTATTGTTTCTTACTTGCAAGATACATTTTATTACCCAATTCTTTGTCACTCGATGAAACCATGGTTTACAACTGAAAACTCAACTTTGAATCACCCAACAGGTTGCAGAAAATTTTCTGAGCTTTGATACCACTGTAAAAGCCTACCCTATTTGGTCGACAATTTTTTTTTCGATTTTCTCAACTTGACCGTTCAAACATTTCGTCAAACAGTTTGGCTGCTACTGTTCCTAGCATAGCTTCAACTTGTTCCACAATTTAATTACAGAATAAATGATATTTGCAAGCTCAGAAAAACCACAAACTCAATTTTAAATTTGATGAATAATTCATCACAATATTAATAACAATTTAATCCAAACAACATTGATTGGCAATATTAAATAATTCAATAGTATTCTGCTAAATGTCTTAGCAAGCTACAAAAATTAAACACATAATTCCTAACCTCAATACAGGTAGCATGGATTTTTCTGGAAAGAGATTGCAACATAGCTAAGGACCACCAAACGTTATCAGTCTTGCTATGTCAGAAATATATGATTGCCACAGATCCGTGAATACATTAAGTTGTAAAATACGGGTGTGATTTGTGCTCAAGAATTATATCCACCTCCAGCTTCAATTCCCTCGACTTTTCCTTTATACTGCCACTATAACCATCTCCCTTTGTATTCATCCCGACAATTATGAAATGATGTACATAGTTAAATCCTTGCGTCTCAATTAGCAGCTCTTTGCGCTAGTGAATAATCATTTCTCGGCAATCTCTTCAAATGTTTTATAAATGGCTTCTATAATCTCTTTGACTCATTCCCTCTAAATTCCAATTGGCCCAATTGGCATGTGATATATAAATTTCCTTCATAAAATCGATCCTCTTCTATGTGTTTGATTGTGCCACAATTGCAAGCATGTTCTCTTATAAATGATCGATTAATTGCTTGATGACTTTCCGTCTCCTGGTTCGCTATATTAATACGCCCTTCCTTCAACCAAATTTTGAATCACCACAACTCAAAAATAATATTTAAAACACCCAAGATATGTAGACTCCCGTAAACTGGCAAATAAAGAAGGGAAGAAGCGACGGTTGCTATAAAGAATCAGTTTCCTTCAACATCGGCTCCTCAAACGCTTCAACATAGATTAACAATTCTTTAATGTTATTGGGACGCTTGTTCTGTCTCTATTCTTTGAATTGTTTAACGACTCTACTGTAAATTCCATGTCTTTGTTGAATGAAACCAGTTACCATTGAAACTCCTTTAGATATTGAATTGTTATGCCCAATATCATTAAACAAATGTCTTCAGATGTCTAAGAAGCTACGACTTCCTTATATTTTAAGCACAGGAAGGTGACTATTAAAATCCGTAGCCAAAACTAATGGTCTTCCATGTTAGCGAATAGAATTTCTGAAGCAGCTTTCTTATATTTCTGAAGCAGCTTCCAAAGAAATGGTCAACTATCTTTGGTATTCCCTGCGAATAGAATTCAAGCATCGGACCTCTTTTGATTCCTTGGTACCATTTATTCTGAAATGTCACGTTTTCACCTTGAAATAGAGTGATGGAAGAATAGAAACAATACATGACATTCATTCCCTTATAATGGTGCTTATACAAAGATATTCGGTGTTCAAGGAATGAACGGAGGATGAATATTAGAAGTTTCAGTGATTCAAAAACTTAAC